>JAURVB010000153.1:0-35335 GCA_033002965.1 Piper betle | reverse complement strand
CAAATAAATAATATAGCAAGGAAGTTGTTGTGTGATACCCCGAATCCGGTTCGCTCGCAAACAGAACCGAAACGTCACGGGTTCCGAGTGGATCTACTCTAGGCGTCTCAGGATGGAAAATATCAATCACTATGCATGGATGATTGCAAGAAACTCTAACATATCACTATATTGATGACATGACAACCAGTTCGTACTAAAAATAATGATAATAAAATCAATAAATATTTTTTGAATTAAAACGGACAAAATCTCCCCTGAAAGTATAACTAAGGGCCACCCTGTCAAATCAACACGTATAAATAAATAAATCCATATACATTCATTGCCCCATATTTTTCAAATAAACATTTAATTTGGCAACATCAAAATATTCTACGATTTGGGTCTCGACCTACCTATTCATTCTATTCACATTTCTGCCTTTAGCATTCATTTTGCGCACTAATATATATTTCAGATCCTGTTATCACTATCCATTTCTATATACCAAAATCTTCATAATAAGTATTTTATTTTCATAATAACATAACAAAACAATCAAAACAACCAAAAAAAACATTCGGTCAGTGAGCGTGCGTGTGTGTGGGCAAGGTAGGTCGATGTTCCTCCGTCCAAGCCGATGTTTCAGTATTTAATCCCCACCTACATATATATAAAAGAAACGTCAGTAACGAGTATTATTGGTCAAAATATATAATTACATAGTAAACTAACAAATAAGAGATGACTCTTATTTTAAATAAAAACATTTATATACTTCTCGTGAACACTCCTAAAGGCATCTACCTAGGAGCCACCAGGCTATAGACCTGATAGCATCCTGAATTAACTGGTCTGATGATTATCTTGGCATTTTCTCATTTTCCTGGTCCCTCGAGACTATTAGTATATCCTCAGCCCTCTTCTTTCCTCCATAATTCTCCTCTCCTTGAGCATGAAAGCCGAGTACTCTCAGGCAGTCCGGACATGCGTTATACAAAACAACACATATAAACGTCTACGTTTCTTCGGCTGTGAGGAACTCAAAATGAGAGTTGTCAGGATCCCTCAAGATTGGAATAGCTCTCTCACTAATCTAGAGCCTGCTTTGACTGACACGTGCACCTGCTCATGGTACGTGCGAGTTGATTTTTCCTATCTCTCGTCTCACTGAAAACTCGATAAAACTATATATAAGTCTGGGAAGGGATTTATATAATATTCTCAAAGGAAAATTGCGGTAGATCTTATTTTTGAAATCAAACTTGATGGATCTCATCCCCGATGGTTATTAATCCAAGAAATCAATTGATTAAATGACCGACGTTAAGTGGGATAACTTAACCTATCCTACAAGTAATAAAACAAACATATAATGGAAATAGAGTATAAAACAAGGAACAAGTCCTAAACAGACCTAGGAGCTTCAAACGTGTCCTAGCGACTAGGCAGCGAGCTCTTACTATGTACCTATAGATCAAATTTAGAAACTAACGCCCACTTATTGAATGATGCATCAAACTCATTGTGAACATCACAATCACAATACAATCATCATCCATCAAATAATCAACAATCCTTATCATAATAAAAATATCCCCAACTCATCCTATTCACACCGATTTTATTATATTTTTCTAAGTTGCGTTGCAATCAATTAGCACACTCAGATTTAATTTACCTAATTAGACCATTAGCGTTCATTCAATATCAATCAAATCATACAAATCATCACTTCATTCACAATTAGGTATTCATCACAACAAATAATCAATCCTAACACATCATGCTAACTATCATCAATTTTAAATAATTAAATCAAAGGTAGTTATACCTCGCGTCGTCAGTGAAGATGATCAACAACAATCGATGATTGGTTAGTGTTTGGTCGCAAGTCTCATGCCTCAACTTCGGCCCTCGGCGGCATCAGAAGTTTGATCGGGTTCTATTGGATGAGTTCGGTAGAAGATTCGGCTAATTACAGTAAATCCGGTTTTCTAGCAGTTTTTGGCGGTTTCCGGGTAGCTTTCCAATGGTTTGCTCGCAATGTTATTGGTGGTGGCTAACCAGTGGGATGGTGGTAATGTGGGGTACCCTTGGCACCAGCTTGGTGAACCCGACAAGTCTATGATGTGAACGAGGTCGGTGGAGGCGGCGGCTCGTCGAAAAATGGAAAAACAAGGGCGGTCAGCAATGGGGTGAAGAGATCCAGCCAGGATGGCCAACAATGGGCTCTACTCTGGTCGGGGAAGGTCGTGGAAGGGTTGGTGACGTCTAGGCTGCGACGACGGTCACCGGCGGCTGGATCGGCGACATGCAATGGTGCCCTAGCTAGGGTTTGCCCAAGTGGCGGCATTTGGCGTGTTAGGCAGCGGTACACAGTGGTGGAGGGACAGCAAGATTGTCGGAATGGAGACAGTGGCATGGCGGCGGCGGAGCTGTGCGGACTGTGGCAGAATGGCGTAGGGACAGGCGGTGCTAGGGCACGGCTATTCAGCATCGTGTAGATTGGGCATTGGGCGGAGGTGCTCGGGGTAGCACGATGACAGCACGGTGGGGCTCAGCAGCGACAATCGGCGGCGGTGAAGTGGCCAACAAATTAGAATTATGCCGAATAATTACAATTTTTTGCTGATTTGTTAAAACAACACCATCGTCAATTATACTGTCTTAGGTTTATTTTTCTTCATAAAAGCTATGGCCTATGGCCACATATGGATATAAAGTTCTCTCCTCGAAGCCATTAAGGGAAAATTTTCACTTACATAATGTATTAGTTGATTGGAGTAATAATGTTCCTCACAATGGAGGACCGCTCATTTGCTCCCCAAAAAGGTTATATGGAAAAATTTACAATATCGTATTTTCTATGATAGATTTGTAACTAGTATGGGGTGTATTTGTTTCAAGTGAATTTTAAAATTATAAAAAAATATTTATTATACATTAAAAGTTATATTTTATTTACTATCCAATAAAATATTGTAGTGGTGAACCAAAAACTGAGTTTTTAAAAAGTTTCTGATTAAAAATCGGCTACCGACTAATACCTCTCACCCTCGCACTCTGTCACTGTCCACCAGATCCATCTACTTTTTCCTCCCATCAAATTTCCTCCAAGAACCAAATGTTCAATTCTCTAGTAGTTATTTTAGATTGAAGAATACCATTTTGTTGTAGAAAGACAATTTTTCGACTGGGCTTTTTTCCTACAAAATCAATGATTCTGAGGTAATGATTCACAATGGAAGAAGCTTGTGCAAGATCCTGTTCCTGGGTTATGTCGAAAAGTATGCTCCTGATTGGTTTTTGATTGTCTGAAATATTCAATATTTGTTTTTAATTTGAGCCAAGTTAATGAATTGATCCGATGATGGTAAAACAATGTCATGATGATCAAATCAATTATAGTTCAACAGTCCCATTCCCTTCCGACGAATGAGGTTCCAGCATCCACTTCAAGAGTGAGGTTGAGGGAACACGAAGGCCTTTCCCTGCAAAAATGCAAGAGCCTGGAAGAGTTCAAACAGGCTCATGCACATATCCTAAAAGTTGGGCTTCACCAGGATGTACTTGTATCACAAGATCTTGTGGCAGCATGTGCTCTTTCACAGTGGGGGCAGATGGACAATGCCAGCTCAATTTTCGACCAGGTTGATGAGCCATCTACTTTTCTCGGTAATATCATGTCTAGAGGTTATGTAAGGGACAGCTCTTGCACTTGGACTCTCACAACACCGACGACTACAGTCTATTATCTGGCATGTATGCAGGGGCTTTACAGTGGCAAAATGCAGCAAGAGTTAGAAAGGATACAGATTCCATCATTTTAGAGAAGGAATATTGCATGAATTCATCTTAATCATCTTGTACAATTGAATGGAATATTGAATGAATTCCTCCAATTTTATTAATTAGAAATTAAATTAAAAAATACAGGAGTGAAATTTGGCATTGCCTTGCAAAATAAAAAATTACCAAAATTTGAATACAGTAAAGAATACATATAACATCTATGGTCAATTCATTCGTAGCTTGCAAAATTTCAAAATGAGCATCTTGTGGACGTCAACCTGGTAGCTTGCAAGCTTCTCTTGTTCTTCGTTCCCATGCTTCGAAGCTTTTTAAGAATCTGTCCACCACACATGTAATTGTTAGTTTAACATATATAGTATTGATATTCAATATATGATCAGCTAGTTAATGGGGATATTGATCTTGGTACCCTTGAGCGAGACGAAGGAGTCTTCTTGCTATTTAATTTGGTTGTGACCAACATCTTTGTATTTGTCCTGTACTTGGGCAATTGGTAGTGTTCAGCCTCCTTTAAGAGTTCATCACAAAAGCTAGTCTTCTCAGATTCGAAGGTCACTCCATGTTGATCATCTCTGATCTGCAATAGTAACAGATAGACACAAAAAAATTACACAGATTAATGTAAAGTCCAGGGAGAAAGAATACCATGAGCAAGAAATGTGTAGTATATGGCAAAAATACACATACATGATGAATAGAGGAGGGAGAAGTATCCTCCTTATCTAAACTAGGTGGTTTATCAATTAGCCTGATCTTCTTCCCAATACCATGCTCAACCCCCTTCTCCACAAACTTTACTCGAGCTCTTTTGACACTGCTACCAAACTGTGTACAAAATAATATCAAGTATAACTCAAGAACTTGGAAAACTAGGAAGTATTACTAAAAATAATATATACAAAGTATATTTCTTATTATTTTTAAACGTATGTGACTATGGGATTGAGTAAGTACGTGATCATAAGCACACGAAGGAGCTTCCTTGGGCTTGTCTGCATAAACCTCAATTTTATCTCCAGTGCCACTATCCTATCAAACATTTAGTTAAAGCAAAAATATCAGCATCAAAAACCAAATCGCACCTTAAACCAATGACTTGATAATTAATCGCAATAATGAACAATTAGTCAGGATTCATATGATAGGATTAACAAATATACTTGATCACAAAAACCATCTAATATATATGAATAATGATGAATAAGTATTCGTAAAAGTTATACACAAATCTAGAATGAATATATTGTATATAAATTAGTGCACACCTTATCTAGAAGAGGAAATAAACTTTTGGCTACATGAACATGGCTGACTCCTATGACAATGGCACCCATCTTAATAGTTAACTTAACCAACTTCTTTCTTTTATCACCGCTCTTTTCCTCAACACCCATGTCCTCCATTCGCCTTTTGCATAAAAACCAAAAAAATTATAAAAGAACTTGGTGAATATATAACAAGAAAAAAGTACTAACTATCAAGAAAATACTAGCGATTAACCATGCACAGAAAAAAATTTTCATATATCAAGAAAAAAATACTAACTATAAAGAAAATACTAGTGACTAACCAAGCATGGAAGAATATAATTAATTATAAAAAATTTCCTATATCAAGAAATAAAATACTAACTATCAAGAAAATACTAGTGATTAACCATTCATGGATGAAAATAATCAACTATCAAAAATTTCATATTTCAAGAAAAAAATCTTAGCTATCAAGAAAATACTAGTGATTAATGATGCATGGATAAATATAATCAACTATCAAAAATTTTATATATTAAGAAAAAAATACTAACTATCAAGAAAATATTAGTGACTAACCATTCATTGAGCAATATAATCAACTATAAAAAATTTCATGTATCTAGAAAAAAACACTGACTATGAACAAAATACTAGTGATTAACCATGCATGGAAGAATCTAATTAATTATAAATAATTTCATTTATTAAGAAAAAATACTAACTATCAAGAAAATACTATTGATTAATCATGCATGGAAGAATATAATCAATTATAAAAAATTTCATATATCAATAAAAAAATACTAACTATTAAGAAAATACTAGTGATTAACCGTGTAATTTTGAACTTTGTGCTCGAGTAATATATATTTATGCCGGATAAAATCAATTCTTGTTGATTTTTTGAGACTAACTTGTTATAAGATGTACAATGACAAATGGGTCGACCAGCTATTTGCCGTACCTTATATCAATCGCCAAGTTCTATCGTGAAGTTCACTTGTGCTGTTCACTTGTCTGTAACATGGAACAGTATATCTTTTCCTTAACCAAGCGCCAAAAATTCAGTAACCATGTATGTATAATATGAAAAAGCTTCCTTACCAGAGTTATTGTTGTCAAATTAAAAGAAGAGCAGAGGGCAAGAATCTTGATGACGATGGGTTTGATGACCTTGTCTAAATAACATGCACTTGCCCAAGAAATCCAATTACAACAAAAGGCGCTGCTCTAGGACTTGAAGTGGACAGTTAATATGATGATGAGATGCTTGGAAGGAATGATATGTATATTTAGAGGGCAGCTAACGCTGCAGAAAGATATATCCAACCTATCGAACCGTTTGGACATATCTGTAGAGGGCAAGAATCTTGATGACGATGGGTTTGATGACCTTGTCTAAAAAACGTGCACTTGCCCAATAAATCCAATTACAACAAAATAACGTGACCTTGGAAAGATATATATATATAACGTGCCTTGATTGGCAGCGCATGGAAGGGAGCCAATCAGGCCCACTCCCTTTTCCACTTCTTCCGGCCCGTCAGCCCTCCACCGCCGACCCGCCAGCCGCCGCTGCCCCGCCCGCCGCCGCGCCCCCGCCCGCCCTATTTCAAGGCCATCCGATCGTGTCGCCAAGGCCGCACTTCACCCCCCTGCCTGTTTCAACCCCCTCCCCCAGTTTCGCCCCCACCCCGCGCCGTCTCCCCCTGCCACCCCGTTTCCCTCCCCCTCTCTGCCCGTTTTGCCCCAACCCTACGCCGGCGTCACCAACAGCACCGCCGACAGTGGCGCGAAAAACAGGGGCGGGGTGGAAGGGGCGATGGCAAATTCGTAATAAAAATTTGACTCGCTCCCAAGTCAATATTACAAAATAAATATTAAAAATAATTTTAAAAAATAAAATACTATAAAATAAAAATTTGACTCGCTCCGGATTGAGTCAATACTACAAAATTAATTTTTAAAAATACAATACCATAAAATAAAAACTTGACTCGTTCCCGCCAGGGATCGAGTCAAGTTTTAATTACAAAATAAATTTAAAAAATAAAATAATTCGGTAATAAAAACTTGACTTGCTCATTTCTTGAGTCAAGTTTTTAATACTATGAAATAAATTTAATAAAATATAAGATAATTTTGTAATAAAAAGTTGACTCGATCCCGCGCAGGATTTAGTCAAGTTTTAATTACAAAATAAATTTTAAAAAATAATAATAATTCCGTAATAAAAACTTGACTCGCTCCTTTCTCGAGTCAAATTTTTAATATTTTTAATTTTTTAAAATTCACTCGTTTAATTTATTTCATAATATTGATTCCATCCTGGGCGGGATCGAGTCAAGTTTTTATTACAAAATTATTTTATTTTTTAATTTATTAATATGAAATCAATTTAAAAAATATAAAAAAATTTTGTAATAAAAACTTGACTCGATCCCGCACAGGATCGAGTCAAGTTTTAATTAAAATTTTTTTATTTTTTAAATTTATTTCATAATATTGACTCAATCTCATGTTCGACAAAGTCAAGTTTTCATTACAAAATTATTTTATTATTTTAATTTATTTTGTAATATTGACTTAGGTAAGGACCAAATCAAGTTTTTTATTGCGAATGGAGTCATTATTAAGAAATGAATTTTTAAAAAATAATTTTTATTGAATCGAGTCAATTTAAAAAAAATTAAAAATATTAAAAACTTGACTCAAGAAATGAGCAAGTCAAGTTTTTATTAGCGAATTATTTTATTTTTTTAAAATTTATTTTGTAATTAAAACTTGACTCGATCCCACACGGGAGCGAGTCAAGTTTTTATTTTATGGTATTGTATTTTTTAAAAAAAATTAAAAATCAATTTTGTAGTATTGACTCAAGCCGGAGCGAGTCAAATTTTTATTTTATAGTATTTTATTTTTAAAATTATTTTTAAAATTTATTTTGTAATATTGACTCTGGGGTGAATCAAATTTTTATTAAGCATTTGCCATTGCCCCTTCCACCCCGCCCCTGTTTTTTCGCGCCACGATCTGAATTGGATTTAAAGGGCAGTTAACACTGCAGAGAGATCTGGGTTCATTTTTTCGATGGTTGGATTCTATCCAACCGTTGGATCATTTTTTATTCCAGCGGTTGGATTCTAAATTGTTAGGAACCTGAGTTAAATTTTGTCTTCTAAGTGAATATCAGTTTCTTTTTCTTCCATTTGCTGATGAAGTACATTCTGTCCATTTACAATCTGAAGGAAGATGATGGATCCTTATGGAATTCCAAACATTGAGCTGTTTGATATGTCGGGCACTTCTATACGAGAGCAGCAAAACTGTGCCTTGTGCACATAAATTTTGCAAGTATGTCTTCCCTTAGATGTACAATTCTATCTCCATTCTTCTCAAAGCAATGTCATGTTGTTCTAGTGTGAGAAATTTACAGACAATGTCCGTTTGGTGACAGAGTTTGCATTTTGCGTTTCAAGGATTGCGTTTTATAGCAGGTCACACTACATATTAAAAATCTGGCAAGATGGTCTTTTCTTTGAAGTGATTTTTCTTAGGAAACAAAGGATTTATTCTCCAAATTATCCTTGACTGGTTATTTGTGCATGTCAAATCCCAGCATATGCGCCCAATCACAGTTAGTTTTTTCAGCACTGAAACAGTTCTACCCATTTGAAAAATGTGTTTAAGACATTGGGGATATAGAAATATTAGAGAACAAGAAAAAGTGGCTAGCAACAGCTCGTACTAATGTTGTTTATATTAATTGTATATTTTCACTTTGTTTGACACCATGAGTATGTAGTGTTTGAACTTCTAACTAATTTTGCTCTGAGTGACACACATGCTTATAAAATAAAAAGCATAATGAATTTTTCCCCAAATTATTGTTGTATTTGCATAGTTCATGGATAACTTTTAGCTGCAGGACAATGTAGATTGTACCTTTGTACTCCATAACTAAGCTCAGTGAGTAATTACAATCTGGAGTAGACTTCCTACGTTGCAAGATATATATATATATTTTTAGGGACAATACTGTTTGCTGTTTTTTGTAATCACATGGATCATAGTTCATGAACCATGTCCTCAATAACATCGAGGTATCAGGTGGAAGAAGAAGAAGTAGAAGAAGAAGAAGAAGAAAATTTATGTTTGATATATTTAATTATGCAGTACTTTCTTAGTCATTACTACCTAACCAGTTTTTCTCTGGTTTGCGGTTGTGCGATGCAGAGGTGAATACATGTCTTCTATTTTTCTTACTGGGTTTTCTAAAAGTCATATACATCGAGAAGGTATGTTTGATTTGTTTGGCTAATTAATAATATCTGAACAGGTTGTGCATACATTGTCAGTTTCATTGAACAAAATTGGAGATATTAACTACTATGAATGGAGGCCTTCCTTCACCAAGATCATATTATTCTCGTTCCCTTGATGTTCGCCATGAAGCATTGAGGGATAATCCGGAAAATACATCACAGGTAAAAGAGATAATCCGGAAAATCCATTTATGCCCAGTGTGTGTGATAATATGTTTTTTGCAGATAATAATCTGTTATCGGGCTCTGGTACGATCAGTGCTGACTATTTTTTAGCTTATTTAGGTCATTGATGTGGCTGTATCCCTGGCCAAAGTTGCTGATGGGGATAAATCACTTGGAAACAATGATTTGGCAGTTAGAGGTTTTCAGGAAGCAATAAACTTCCTTCAATCTTTGACGCTGAACTCCAATGAGACTGTGCTGGAGAAACGGGTATAGAATTTTATTTTCAGCCTCTACTTGTTCATGGTTATTGAGTAACGCTACGTCCACCAAACCATTCCCCGCTTAAGCTCCAACTTTGTGGTTGATCTAGCCTTGCTTGGCATATATGCCTCAAATTAGTAGAGGAAGCTAGTTTGATGAATGGGGCTTTCTGAAGAATTTCCTTTTTGCGTTTACCTTTCTGATCTTCATGTTACTTGTGGCTTCGCTATGCAGCGCCTCTCGGTTTTGGAATTTCTTCACAACCAACTTTCAGAAAACCAAACTAATCCAGCGCCGGAGTTGCCAAAATGAGTCTACAAATATCTACTGTAAATATGAGGCTTCTTCCTTAGGTGTGTTAGGCAAGATCATATCATAATGAACTGTAAGATATTTTTCTAAATAAAGTGTGTGATGTGATACATGTAACTGCTGAATGATCTATATGTAACTAAACCTGAAACCTTAAATTTTAAACTATAATATATTATATTTTGAAAATGTGGTGACGTGTCAGAGGAGGTCTTGAGGTCTCATCCTCTTATCATTACAGAATATGATGCTACAAGTTCGAAGTCTTGGAAAAGGGGTTATAATTATGGACAGATATGAATTTGGAGATCTCTTTGTTCCATATCTAGGATTGCCCGGTTGAGCCATAACTCACACTAGCCGTACGTGTGACGAGTCAGGGTACTATGCTTGTAGGAGACCATGGTCGAACTTATGCTACCCATGGTCGAGCCAAAAGCCATAGCAACCACCGTCAAAGAAGCAGTCCGTTGTGGTTCTAAAAGCAAAGGAAAACGATAAGGGAGATGTTAAATTGGGTGAGGATTGTATGCTCTGAATGGTGGAGCTAATCGATGGAGAGAGTTTAGGTCGTCCTCTATAAATATCGAGTTGATGAAAGAGCAATGGGGGGCTCATAGTTGCAAGAAAAGGAAGAGAAGAAAATAAGCATGGAAAGAAAGAAGCAGGAAGAAACAGGCAATTGGGAGGCCCTCATGGAAGAATCCCTCCGTTAACCTCCCAGCCCATTGGTGCGGAGTTTGGAATTCCTTTAACACAACTTGATAGAGAGCCAACTACCGAGTGTTAATTAATCATATGGGCTCGATCCACAAGTCAGGTTGTCATGTACGGAGCACGGCAATGTATGGCGCAACATAGGGGTGGAGAAGATTGGTGGGACCCACAGTTCAGGCCAAGTCGAGCATGTTTATCCAGTTGTTGAGATTTACACGGTGGGTTTGATCCATCAAGTTCGTCCTCAATCTTTCTCTCTTTTCCTCGGTGAAAAACAATGGATTTTTTATTGGGTTTATCTCACATCGGTCGTAGAGGTTGTTGGTGACTTGTATATAGGCTAATGATAAAGCCTTATTCATTGAGTTTCTTTTAGTTGTTTAAAGAGAGGCCCGTGACACTTATTACAAGTTTCCTTTAGTTGTTTAAAGTCCCTTTTAGGAGTCCGAAGGGCCCAACAGTGATTTTAGAGCTTGGGTGTAGGCCCAAAGGGCCCAACACTTTCCCCCTCTCTTCTTCTTCTTCGATTTATGGCAAAATGGAGTTTTTGCTTGACTTGGTAGGCGTATTAAAGGGGAGATCCGCGGGGAGGGTATAAATCTACAGTTTTGGGTATTGTTTTATGAATTGACTTTTTTATATATTTTATTTGTTTGCTGCTTGCAGGAATGTGTGGTATCAACAGGTGCGCTCACTGTATTTGATTTGTCTATTATAATTCAATCCTTGATTGTTCACTAAATTTGGTTACTTTATTACTTATTTACTGTCAATTCCCATTTGTATGTACATGATCATCTGTAAGTTTTGAGTTTTCCTTCTTTGATACAATATAGTCCATATCATCATCTGCTTATTTATATATTATATTTATCCAATGGCTTGTTGTGCATGTCTTCTTGTTTCGGGCAGGATGTAAGTATTCACTTTGTTTCTCAATCATTAATTTATAACTATCATTATTGGTTATGTTTCATTCATGTGTTTTCCACTTCAACTACATCTGTTGTTTAATTTTTTCTTTCATTCATATATATTATATCTGTTGACAAATATTTATTGATGTATTAGTTGATTGGAGTAATAATGTTCTTCACAATGTAGGACTGCTCATTTGCTCCCCAAAAAGGTTATATTGAAAATTTTTAAATATCATATTTGCAATTAGTATGGGTGCATTTGTTTCAACTGAATTTTAAAATTGTAAATAAAAATATATATTATACATCAAAATTTATATTTTATTAAATATCTAATAAAATATTGTGGTTGTCAACCCAAAAATGAGTTTTAAAAAAGTTTCTCCTTAAAAATCGGCGACCGAGTAAAATAATATTAATGGCTAAATCGTAGAAGGTCCACGTACGTTTTCAGACTTAGATATTTAAAACTAGAGTTCTGATTTGTTAAGCCCGGGCAGGATAAAATCTGTCTGCCTGCTCCGTCTACTTCTTCCTCCCATCAAATTTCTTCCAAGAACAAAATGTTCAATTCTCTAGCAGTTATTTTAGATTGAAGAATACCATTTTTTTCTAGAAAGACAAAGTTTTTCGTTTATTTACACCCTTTGCAGCAACATGCAGCTCTGTTCGACTGGGCTTTTTTCCTACAAAATTAATGATTTTGAGGTAATGATTCACAATGGAAGAAACTTATGCAAGATCCTGTTCCTGGGTTATGTCTAAAAGTATGCTCCTGATTCGATTGTGATTGTCTGAAATATACAAATTTCAAGCTTGCCTTTTCTCTTGTTGGAGACAGGTCGTATTTGTTTATCGTTTGAGCCAAGTTAATGAATTAATCCGATGCTGGTAAAACAATGTGATGATGATCAAATCATCTCTAGTTCAGCAGTCCCATTCCCTTCCGACGTTTGAGGTTCCAGCATCCAATTCAAGAGTGAGGTTGAGGGAACACGAAGGCCTTTCCCTGCAAAAATGCAAGAGCTTGGACGAGTTCTAGCAGGTTCATGCACATATCCTAAAAGTTGGGCTTCCCCAGGATGTCCTTGTATCACAGGATCTTGTGGTAGCATGTGCTCTTTCACGGTGGGGGCAGATGGACGACGCCTGCTCAATTTTCGACCATCTACTTTCCTTTCTAATAGCATGATTAGAGGTTATGCAAGAGACAGCTCTTGCGCTTGGACTCTCACAACATCCGAGGACTACAATCTATTACATAGCATGTATGCAGGGGCTTTGCAGTGGGAAAATGCAGCAAGAGTTAGAAAGGATACAGATTCCATCATTTTAGAGAAGGGAACTATTACTAGGCATTGCCACACAGTACTTCTTGGCATTAGTGTGTAGCGTTAATTTTATCATGACAATGCAACTAAGCTGAAGCAGTATTTGTTACTGTTCTATTGGTTGTGATTAGAGGAGACTTAGGCCGCCAAATATTTGATGAAGAACTATGTAATAAATATTTTATAAAATTACCAGGAGACTTAGGCCGCCAAATACATGAAAAATGGATAGAAGGATATAACTTTTTTCGATGTGTCTCAGAATCTAAGATTTTCTAGTACTTTTTTTTTTTACCAACCTTTTAGAACTTCAAGTTTATAATTTTCTTAAAAATTATACAAAAGACTACGAAATATATTGAAAGTATTAGTGTCCCTAATAGTATTATGGTTAAACTAACTATAGGATTATGTATGTGCAAACTTATCAACTGTGTCCTGTCTCTAGCTATAACAATGGTAAAATACATTCAATAGCTAATGCATACTAATACTGCCACAACTATTATTACAACCGTTCCTAATAATATCAATTCTATGCTTATCATTAACTTGCTTCTTATCAATTCAAACTAAAAGTGGATTTAACTAACTCGCTCCCCTTTTTGGCATGTTCCTTTGGATTTAACGGCTAAACGGCCTCCTGCCTTGATGCTAATATCCTGGACTCAGCGGCCTTTATCAGGGAAATTCCAGCTAGTTTAATTACTCTTAGTGTTGATGATAACAAAGCAACTTTATAAAAGCATAGAAGAATTCTAATAATACATAAACACACTTCTTTTATAAACAAACTTTACAAACTTACAATTTCTTTAGATCTGCACGATCTATTACAAACTGAACTCCAAACCCTTTTTGTACACTCCAAGAATTTCTTCTTGCGACCACTTACTTCTACACACACACAATGAATCCTTTTTATAGACTTGGATTCGACTCAACTTCTAAATGAAAATTTATAAATCCAGACATATCCGATTTTTACATCATATTCCTTTTCACATCCATCTACCATTTTTTGACACATCATTTTTTTTTTAATTTACAACCACATATATTTCTTGGTGGGGAATTTTCCACATCATCAGTTTTTCTTGGTAAGAAATTCTCCACGTCATCAGTTTTTCTTGGTGATGATGTCTCCACATATGCCATATTACTTGGTAGCAAATTGTCCACATAGTCCAAATTTTCTTCCTTTCAGAAATTCCTGAAATATTGTCTGGGAACCCTAGGTGTCTGCATGCTGTTTCCTTCATTCTAAGAGTCTTCAGCCTCATTAGGATCTTGGGCGTCTTGATACTCATTGCTGTCTTCATCTTGGCTATATTCATTCTCTTCCCAATTCTGCCAATTCCTTTCTTAGTGAGAAGGGTTAGCATACCTGTCTTGCATCATATAATTAGGTAATTGTGCCTCAGGCTGGTTCGGCACTACCTGATCATCTGGTTGTGCATCGTTATTAGGGTCTTCATAATCCTCTTCATCTTCCTCTTCCTCTTCCTCCATTTCTTCCTCAGCATATAAGCGAGCATTGAAAACATAATGTCCATGCTGATAGATGCCTTCTACAATATCTTCCTCACTAATATGGTGTCCTTCACTAGCGAATGGGCATCTCATCTTCCAGTGTCCTGGGCCATATATTTGTATGGTTCGACCTTCTGCTAATAAGTTAAAATTGGTCCAGAGAGGATGAAATTTCCTTCTTCTGTGTTGTTCAATATGTAAATAAAAGTCTATGTCATCCATGAATTCTATATCATAGGGATAAGAACTAGTATACTAGGCCGACTGGAGAGGTACCAAAAATATTTCATGTCGAGCTGGTTCTTCAGTTAACCCATGACTTTTTGGTGGGATGGAATAAATTTGTGCCTGCACAGACTCTGTTGTAGTAATATTTCCTATGGTGATCTTCCATTTTTCTCCTAAAATAAATACTTCTTCAGGTCTGTTAAATATAATGTAATCTATCATTCCATAATCCAGGAGATCCATGATCTGACTTCTCGACAAGGAGCATTGAGACATATTGATTTGTGCCTTCAAAAATCCAGCTGGTTGATCATGGTAGCTGAAATATTCTTGAGTCACAGTTAAACCATCATATAAATTTCCATGGTGAGCTACCATTAGAAAATTCTGCAACTCAATCATCTTTTGATAAAATCCCATTCGAGCTTTCTTTGAAATGATGACTTCTACTTCTGGGAAGGCTTCAAAAAGAGGTTGCAAAGTAATACATGTGAACTGGGGCATCTTTAGTCGTACTGATAGATATTCCAATGTTCTATTACAGTAGGGAATTCCAATCTTCTGATGCTTCTGAAGCCTCATTAAGTATTCGTTCTGGACTTTTGCCATTTCTTCCATATCTCTTGTCCTTTCTTTCAATTCTTCTTCGAGCTGTGTTATCTCTTTTTCTTAATTTCCAATTTTATTTCCAGTGTATTCTTCATTTCTTTCAGTTCCCTATTTTCTTGCTCCTGCATCATATTTTCCAATTCATAATTTGCCTGCATAATAGCTACAGGCGTCCCACCTTGTTCTACATAATAATCTGGTCCCAGACTGCTTCTCGCAAATTTTAACGCATCATCCAGGGTATAAAATCCTTTGTATACAGGCCATTCGTGTCCATGAGTGGCTTGTTTAACTGAATTCCACCTAACAAATACCCCTATCTGATGTCCCTTTGTTACTACATAATGGCTAAAATTCTTTGAAGCTGGTTTTTTCTGAATCGAGCTCATATACTGACATAAGGCTTGAAGAGCTCTATGTTTTTGGAAGGTAGATCTACTGTTCCATATATTATCTACCAAGGCCTGTTGGCTTTCATCCAAAGCAATATTGTTGGGGGCTTCGTACTTATTTTCACCAAAAGAAAACAACTGAAATGGTCCAAAATTATAAAGCTTTACTAGTTCATCTCCATAGGATACAGACTTAGGTTGAACCTTCATTTTTTCTCTAAATTCTCTTGCTGTCATTCTTTTCGATGAAGAAGATGAAGAAGCCATCATCCTATCAAATAAGCTTGTTAGCATATTACTGACTTTTAAGGAGTCATAACCCTTAGTTTTTAAAGAACTATAACTTATGAATTTTAGAACAGGTCTAAAATCCTTGATTTTTAAGGAATCATAACCCTGAATTTTAGAGTTTTCAAACTCTTTGTTGTCTTAAAGACTCCTTTCCTCAAGAATTAGGCAATGTTCTTCTTTTTTCCCTGCAAATTTTCTTGATAAAATATCAGCTAATACATTGTTTTTCCCAGAAATATGCTCAAATTTTAAAAATATACATCAATTCCCTACCTATAAGTATAATAAACAATCAGAGTTACTTGCGAAGCATGGTGGACCTGGCCCACTTGACTTTCTTTGCAAACAAGAAGAAAGCCTATGGGATTGAGTTACTACGTGAAGAGGAGCACGGGAAGGAGCTTCCTTAGGTTTGTCTACATCAACCTCAATTTTATCTCTAGTGCCATCATCCTAATCAAACATTTAGTTAAAGAAAAAATATAAGCATCCAAAAAAAAGATCAGTCTTGAATATATATCAAGAAAAAAACATCTACTAATAATATATTTAAAATAATTATATTATTGGTAAAATTTTTATATCAAGAAAAAAATATCAGTCTTGAATATATATCAAGAAAAATAAATTTTAAATTGTAATTTAGTTCACATAAAGACCCACGTAAAAGCCCCCATAAAAAAAATGAGATACTTAAAATATCTCACCCCATAGATATCTAAATGAGGAACAAATATTAAAAATTAAAAAAAAAAACCCTTAGGCCAACGTCCGCCTTCCTCGGTCTCCCCTCCCCTTTCACCTCTCTTTTTTCATTGACAACTGGGAAGGTGACAACTGGGAAGGTGCTGCCTCTCTGTCTAGAGTCTGGTGAGTTGCCAGCATTCTAACAGGGCCTTTACTGTAGGCAAGCCTTACCCATATCGGCCTTAGTTTCCCTTATCCGCGGTAGATCGTCTGACTTACCAGGCTATGTTTGTATCGCGGGTGGATTTCCTGCTTTCCGCCTGCCGACGTAAAGAAGCTACTTGTGTCAGCATTGGAAACATTTTTTTGTATACGGATCTTTGAGGTTGATTTTGTAGATGAAAATTCGCCGTATGTCATCTGATTGCTGAAATTTTCTGATTAGTTTCGTAGGTTAAAGGTTGGGAAGGGTTGGGGAGGGCAGGTAGGTAGTGTTCAGAAAAGGCAATGAGGCTTGGAGCTGGAAGGTTGGGTTGGGTTGAGAGGGGAGGGTGGCCTGGGTGAAGGGGGAGAGCAGTGAAGGAGACGTGGTTGGATTGGGGCAATGGAGTGAACTTATTTTCATGCCTTTCACTCTCTCTCTCCGTCCTTTTCATCGTTAACCAAATTCACACTCTCTCTCTCTCCTCCCTTTCATCATAGATTAAATTATTAATTAAATCAATGACATGATAATTATTTACAATAATAAATAATTAGTCAAGATTTATATAATAAGATTGTCGAATATACTTAATCAAAAAGATAATTTAATATATATGAATAATGATGAACAAGTATTAAAAAAAGCTATACAAGAATTTGTAATAAATATATTATATTTAAATTAATACACACCTGATCAAGAAGAGGAAATAGACTAGAGTTATTGATGTTAAATTAAAAAAATGAGCAGAGGGCAGAAATCTTGACGATGATGGCTTTGATGACGGGTCTGAAGAATGCGTACTTCTCAAACAAATCCGATTACAATAAAAGGTGCAGTAATAAGACTTGAAGTAGATAGTTAACATCACGATGAAATGTGTGGATATATATATATATATATATAAATATTTAGATGGCAAGTAACGGTGGAGACTTTTTTTTTTCAGATATTTATGGAACCGTTGGATCGAATCAGCCGTTGGATCTTTCTTTTTCCGGCCGTTGGATTCTATCCAACGGGTGCTTAAAAATCAGGTACCATAGTGTTTTCTCCGCCGTTGGATTCTATCCAGCTGCTCCTGCATCGTCTCCCTTATTGCTTAATAATGTACAATTCTATCTCCATTCTTCTCAAAGCAATGTCCTGTTGTTCTTGTGTGAGTAATTCGTAGACAATGTCTGCATTTTGCGTTTCAAGGATTGCCCACTCTGTGGGGTAGCTATTGAAAATGTTTCAGGAAATTGTTGATCAAAATTTGCATCACATTCTGATTAAACTCCTGCATTCGCGAAGACATATTACATACAGATCAAGAACATGCCCGGGAACTTCATGATTACGAAATAACTGCTTGTACAAACATGCTAGATTGAAACTTCCTCACTTCATCACTTAGGATGTAATACAAGGTGGAGGTGTCCAGGTCCACCCCTTGGCCTCTCCCTTTCAAGCTCATCTGAACAAAGTCGCTGCCTTTTTCGTGTTTTCGATCTCCATACCCAAAGGTCTTGTTCCCTTGTACATGACTTGGCTAGTAGTAGTTTTGATGTGATCGGTAGGGAATGTGTGGTGTTGTTTGTGGATATGTGCGACAATTTTATGTTTATTGAATGGAATTTTGTGGTATAGAAGTATGAGCTTGTGGATTGCAGGTTTATTGTTTGATGTTATGCTTGTGAACTGCTGATTTGGTAGGCTAAGTGTTGTGTGCTTCATGTGATGATGCTTGTGCTTTATAGCATTCATTTGGTTTGTTTATGTCACTTAATTATGATTATTACCAGGTGCAAGATCAATGAGGAGGAAGGTGTTTATGTTGTTAATTAGAAAAGTAGCATTGTGCACAGATAGAAGGAAGGTTTTAGTTATCTCAGCATTGTCCACAGTGGGGTCCTCTTTAGCCTTCATTTGGATGAATTCGATTAGGACCATTTGCATGATTAGATAAGCAGCATCGTGCATAGAGGAAACGTAGGGCTTAGTTATCCTTGCTTTGTGCACAAGGGGCTCCTCTTTAGTCTTGGCATGGATGAATTTGATGATGATCATTACGGTTTTAGTGTTAGACAATAGGTTGGGTGTTTGATATGATTGTTACACCGTTAGTTCTAAAAAATGCCTTTTCACTCGGTGAATGAAACAAAAGAAACGAAAAAGTTTCTGACACGAGATTAAGGTTTCTGTAACTGTGGTCTTGAAACTATTTTCCACGACTATAGCAAGGTTATAATCTGTGTAAAAACTACTATAACTGCCCTTGTTGAAGGATGAAAAACACCCTAATCATGAGAATGCAGAATTTAGAATGTCATGATTTGGAAGTAATATATTAATATCTAATAATTTTTCAAACAGTTTCATTTGTATCTGTCTTACTTAGCATATTAGATATATCAAGAAGATACTCAAAATTTAGATAGCAGAGGAGAATTAAGATGTGAACTCTTGTGCTTTGTGGTCTAATGCAAAACTCAATGCTCATGCATTTGTTAACCTATGATACATTTTGCTGTTGAACCTCCACATATTTTTTTGCTGTTGTGACTTGCATACCACTTTTTTTCATTGTCTTAACCACCCTATCTTTAGAGCATTATCCTTGTGGCTTGTTCAGGATTTGTCTATTGTGTGGCTTGATCAGAACCTCTTTCGATCTTTCGATTGCTATCAGCTGAATAATTGTATAACAAAGCGGGGCAAGTTCATAGGGATGTTGAGAAATGTAGGATTCAAAGTAGTATAATTAATGTTTTTATGAATAGGGGATCTATGAGCCAGAAAGCCCTAGCACAGCTGCCAATTCGCAACAGCGGCATCTCACAGAGTCCCGCTTAGGTTTAACCTGTTGGTTAAGGTCATATCTCCATTTTAGGTCTTGAATTCGATCACTAATTCAATCCCTTGGTTGCTAAGCAGCAGTAAAGGACTGTAAAGAAATTATCATTGTATCTAATTTGCAAATCAGGTTCCTTGTTAATTAAGTGTCATCACTGTTCTAATTATTCTAATAACTAACTTATAAACCTGGTTGGGTTGCACAGTCTTGTGAAAGAAAAAACGATAGCGTGTCACCAAGTATGCATTGGAGCAACCACACTTATCTGCTGGCTTCTGATGAAACTTCTCTAAAATGGTTTCAACTTCATTTTGAGGCTCGTAAAATGGTTTCTTTCTTTCACTCGTTAGTAACCTTAAAAATTCCTATGCTGCATGCAAATGGCATACCCAGAAAATCCCAAAAGGATGCTAAACGCTGCAATGGCCTAGATCTAGGCCTAAATTCCTGGCTAAATTCATAAAAATCATATATATGCCACGTGTATACACTGATAACTCATGCTCTATTGTACCATAACTGAAACTATCATATACATGTTGAGTACACTCAGCCTCTATAACATGCTCATAGCCTCTATAACATGCTCATTTGTCCATCTTGGCCTCATACTCATATTCTTAAAAATGTTCTCATTCGTGTTCACTTGAACCGATTCAAGGCTAGTCCAAATCAGACAAACTATAAGCGAGTAAAACCTTCACCCGAAGTTGGGGTTTTATAAAGGCTGCAACCCCATGTCGAATTGAGTCAATTCTTTGACCTCGATTGCACACGACGCATGGTAATCGAATTTGCGCTCAAGCTCACCAAGGTTGCCAAATAAGAATATATAACATTTCAAGTAATTATACAAACCTAGAATTCTGATGAGGCACCCACAATTACGACACATAATTCTATTAAGAAATAATGGTTACTTATTCTATTAATAATAGCTTGGATATTTATTAATAACAGTTTATTAACTTTTTGCTAACTCTAATTAATTATCCTAAGATTAGTTAGATTGTCGTATCCAATTTTTTGATATATCGTGTATTAAAATTTAAAGGAAATCAATTATAAAAAAATTATAAATTAGTTAACTTCATAAAGGTTCAAACTTTATTTACTATAAGCTTGCTATTATGATTAAACACATGCAATAATTATACAATTTTATTCTAGAAATCCATGCCTTAATTTACCAATACAATCACATAAGGTTCTTAACTTTATATTTTATTAGTGAAATCATAATATAAATGATTTAAAAAATTGAACGATAATTTAATACTAATCCCATTTTAACTGGTAAAATATTCGTGAAACAGTTATAATGTGCTCATACATATGAATTTACAACATTTTAATTAACCCAACAATGATTAATTGTAATTGTGATTTGATTAATAATTAATAACCCATGATTACATATGCATATTAACTGACAAAGATACGTCATCTTTATTACTTTAATTAATTCAAACTAGTTAATTAATAGATAATATTATCATTCATTAATTAATTAACTATAACCATTAACAAACATATATTGATCATAATTACCTCTAATATTTATTAACATTATCTAACATAATTAATATATATCCCAAATGAATATGCAATATACTTATTTACTATGATATGAATAATTATTTATTAATAATTATCCCACATTATCATGAATTTAACATACAACCATATACATAAATCAAACACTAACAATAATAATAACAAAAATAATTTAGTTATCTATATATCATATAAAACATATTTTCATCTATAAACATAAGATAATAAATATATGATCAATTAATTATGAATTAAATAGTATTTAATCACTCATTAATCAAACCTAAAACTAAAAAATATATAAACAATATAAATGCATGTGAGAGGAAGAAGAGAGGTGTACACGAGAGAAGATGAGAGGCTCGCAACAAGGAAGAGACGATATTATAGTGGAAAAAATATTGAAAAATAGACGTTTTAAAGGAATCAATCTAAAGAAAATATTTTCCCTAAAGCTACTTAATCAACTTATCTAAAACCCTCCCTTTGTGAGCCAAATGTGCTCACAAATTATCAAAAGGATGTTTTATTTAACATCAACAAAATTCTCATCTATGTAGAAGAATATGTGTGAAATTTAAAAAGTTACTACATTAAAATTCTAAAGAAGACAATAAAATCACATATAAGTATATGAAACCCAATCATTAATGTGATAACGAAAAGAGTTTTTCCAATGCGAATGAGTGATGTGTGATAACGAAAAGTTAAAAATTGACTTTTGAGTTTTTCAATGCGAATGAGTGATGGAAAGTGAATACAAGAAGTGTTTTTGTTCAAATCTAAATGTTTCTAAATATCCTTTTAATTTTTCCATTTAAAATGACCACAAAGTGGGAAGGTTTCTTAGATTAACAAATGATACATAGTGCGATATCCAATAAGAAAGGAATACCTCAAAGATTAGTAGCCAATCGTTGGATCTTCCCTTTTCTTCTATCCCACATTAGTAAAAAAAATCTCAACAAAAAGAAAAACTACTATATAGGAAAATAAAAGAGTTTTAGAAATCAAATCACACTCACAACGCTAAATCCCAAAAATTTTCCTTGTCCAACAACATAATCTTCCCCTCATTTTCAACTTTCATCCAAAACTCCACCCTCCAACAGACCCTAGCCACTACCAACCCTAGCCTCCCGGGTTTGACATGTAGTTAAAACTTATTCAACTGGAAGGGGAAAAATAAAAAGAATTAAAATATAATATAATAAATTAAACTTATTTGAAACAATCTATAAATACTATCGTACCAATAAGCTAAAGATAATAATTAATAATTTATGATATTGATTCCTAAGAATTAATTTAATTAAATAATATTTAAGATTCATTCAAACATTTATAAAACCCTAAATAAAATAACCCCCTCACACCCACCCTCTCTGCACTGCTCCCCCCTCACCCCCTCTCCCCCTCCCCCTCAAATATAGCCAAATCTCAAATTTTTATTTCACATATAATCAATTCAAATATTTTAAAAATATTTTACTCCTAATATTTATTTTATTAACATAAATACCCTTAATCTAAAATTAAATTTTCTCAAACATATTTTTTATGTCTTAAATAGTGAATGATATTTTTTTTAAAAAAATATTCATAATAAATATATATTGGATAAAACAAATGCTTTAATTTTTAGTAAAATGTGATAATTTCAAATTAAAATTTTGAACATCTAAAAATATATCTTTGTCATTTTATTTTTTATTTTTGATGGCCTAAAATTTAATTTAATTTTAATTGTCCAAAATTCAATAAAAAATATTTTTTTGTTTTTTAGCTTATCAATAATATAGTTCTATATTTTATTTGATATTTATTAGTTAATTAATTATTTATACATATAAAGTTAGTAAAAAAATATAAGTTTTATCTATATTTTATTTAAGTATTAGTAAAAATAATTCTTATTGATATTTTTGCTATTATTTAAAAATGATAGGGTTTGGTCATAATTGATATGAAAATTTTCAAAATGGCTATTTATGTTATAATTTTGTAAACTTAACTATTTTTTAAAGAAAAGTTTAAAATGTGATATTTATGATATTTTCTAAGTTAGGGTTTAAGAGGTTTCAGGGTGGGGTTAATATATATATATATATAAGTTGTATATGTATTACCCCACCCTTAAACGCTGCTTAAACTCCTCCCCGATCGTTCCCTCTCCCCCGACCGTCTGCATGGCCATGGACGGCAGCTTCACCTCCGCCGCCGCCCTCCACCGCTTCCTCGCCCGCTCTCCTCTCCTCCAATCCGACCCTCGCCTCCTTGCCCTCACCCGGAAGGTACTTTTTTCTCCCCCACAATGTTGCTATTGAATGAATGAATGCTAATTGTTTGTTGTTGTATGAATGGATGGATGGATGGATTAGGGGGATGATGGTTTAGCGGTGGAGGATGTTGTCAATTCGTTGGCGGAGCTGGTTCTTCATCCCTCCTATACGGTTTCGTTGCTGGGCTGTTTCCGGGCCGTCGGGGAGCGGCTTCTGGGGAAGGCCGTGGAGCTGCTACGGATTGTGATTGGGATGAATACGATTGCGTTGGACGAGGATGCGGGTGGCACTGAGGAGGTCGGGGAAGACGAAATTTGCGTGATTCAGTTTTACGGCGGGAAGGGCAGGTTCTTGAGGCTGCACGAGCTTGCGTGCTTGGCTTTTTGCAGGGCGCTTGATCTTGCCCCTTTCTTGTCACGGTAGATGCTCTGCGTCTTCTTCTTCTCGGTTGTGCGTCCATTTTGTTTTCTTTATATCTTCTGGTTTGGAACGAAAGAAGTATATATATATACGGCAGGTAGCCTGAGGGTTCTCACTCCAGGGCGCCCATCCTAGCCATGCATGTCATCCATGATCACATGCATGGCTAAGATTAGAACCATCTTTCACCGTGAGGGCACCCTCATGCTACCTTTTGCGTTATCTATATATCTAAATACATATATGTATATGTATATATATAGAGAGGGAGAGAACCGCTACTCTCGCCAGAGGCAGAGTAGCGGCTCTTCGCCACAAATTAATTTGGGCCATCCAATTATAAGGACGGCCTAGATTTATTGGTTTAAAAAATGCTACTGTAGACTCCCCGGCCGCGGCCAGATCTGGCGGCCGGAGCCGGGCCGGGGGAGGGTGAGCGGGGGCAGATGGAGCGGCCCCCGTTCGATCTGGCGGCCGGAGGAGCCGGGCCGGGGAGGGAGGGCGGGGACGGCGGAGTGGGAAGGGGGCGGAGGAATGGGGGCGAGAGGGGGCGCGCGGAGGGGAGGGGGCGAGAGGGGGGCGGAGGAGGTGGGCCAAGGGGGAGGGGGCAAGGGGGAGCGGGGCGACCGCGAGGGGGTGGGTGGAGGAGGTGGGCGGGCAAGGCGGGGGCAGGCGGAGGGGGTGGGCGGAGGCGGGGGCCGCTCTGCCCTCCCCCTTCCCTCCCCCGCCCTTGCCCGGGCTCCTCCGCCCCCGCCCTTGCCCGGGCTGCTCCGCCCCCACCCTCCCTCCACCGCCCCTGCTCCGCCGCCCCAGCTCTCCCTTCCCCGCCCCGCTCCGGCCGCCAGATCTGACCTCGGCAAGGGGGAGGGGCGAGAGGGGGGCGGAGGAGGTGGGCCAAGGGGGAGGGGGCAAGGGGGGAGCGGGGCGACCGCGAGGGGGTGGGTGGAGGAGGTGGGCGGGCAAGGCGGGGGCAGGCGGAGGGGGTGGGCGGAGGCGGGGGCCGCTCTGCCCTCCCCCTTCCCTCCCCCGCCCTTGCCCGGGCTCCTCCGCCCCCGCCCTTGCCCGGGCTGCTCCGCCCCGCCCTCCCTCCACCGCCCCTGCTCCGCCGCCCCAGCTCTCCCTTCCCCGCCCCGCTCCGGCCGCCAGATCTGACCTCGGCAAGGGGGAGGGGGCGAGAGGGGGCGGAGGAGGTGGGCCAAGGGGGAGGGGGCAAGGGGGGAGCGGGCGACCGCGAGGGGGTGGGTGGAGGAGGTGGGCGGGCAAGGCGGGGGCAGGCGGAGGGGGTGGGCGGAGGCGGGGGGCCGCTCTGCCCTCCCCCTTCCCTCCCCCGCCCTTGCCCGGGCTCCTCCGCCCCTGCCCTTGCCCGGGCTGCTCCGCCCCCGCCCTCCCTCCACCGCCCCTGCTCCGCCGCCAGATCTGACCTCGGCTAGGCGGGGGGCTGCTCCGCCCACCCCCTTCCCTCCCCCGCCCTTGCCCGGGCTCAGCCGCCCCCGCCCTCCCTCCCCCGGCCCTGCTCCGCCGCCCCGCTCTCCCTCCCTCACCCTGGCTCCGGCCGTCAGATCTGGCCGGGCCAGCGAGTCCACCTGAGGCGTCCGCAACAACGCGGTGATGCGGCGGGACGGCGGTGGGGCGGCGGAGCAGGTTTTTTTAACATTCGATCTAGACTGTCCTTGTAATCGGACGGTTCAGATCAAATTTTAACTTTTTTTAAAAAGTAGATCAGATCTGGGCCGTTTTTGTAATCAGACGGCCCAGAACAGAGCTTGGGGCAGAAAATTTTTTCTGCCCCTTGCTCCGAAAAACATTACCCATATATATATTGCCTAGGGCAAATACAGGAATATTTTGTGCCCTCAATCTGACATCCGATTACAAAGAGGCCTAGATCATTTATAAAAAAAAAAAGATGTATTATATTTGTTTTTGTTGTAATGTCCTTAATGTTGTTGTTAGGAATGAAAGATGCATTATATCTATTATTGTTTGAGAAATTTAAGAAAAAAGGTGTTCTGATTCATAATATTTGATTCATGGGGATTATTTATATATTCATAATTTGAGAAGAATGGGGTGATCAATTGATAGCTTTGCCCCCAAAAATGTCTGTCTCAGTCAAGTTTGAGATAAAATAAGAGAATCGGAGGAAAAATTAAGGGGCAGATCCGTTAATTTAGCACCAATTACTCTCAAATGATCAATATGTCAAAATATCTCCTCAACGTGTTAATTATAAATTACAACACCCTTTTCCCATAAATTTCTATTGTTCTAATATTCTTATTATTGGTTGAAACGAAGGATGCATTATATTTGTTCTTGTTTTAATATCCTTCCTTATTGTTGGGAGTTTTGTAATGAAGGATGCATTATAATTTGTTTTTGTTTTAATATCCTTCCTTGTTGTTGGGGGTTGGAATGATGAAAGATGCATTATATTTGTTATAGATTTCGTGGTAATTGTGCTGAGTATGTTGGTTTTAATCCTATCTGGTTGGTTACTATATGCAGGACTATTTTAAGTTATTTCAGTTTTGCACCACCTCCTTTCCAGCGAGTTTTGAAGACGAGTTCACTTGTGCCTTGTTCCACGAGGGTATGTAGTTCTGCTAGAGCTTCCCTTTGCTGACCTACCTCAAGATTACAACGTTGAGAGTAAGATGTAAAGAAATGAACGATTTTTGGGTGAATGACATGCTTCGAAAGGTTTAATGGGCTGGATATGAAATTAACAAGAGAATAGTTAAGTGATGTTTTTTCTACTGTGCCACTTGATGGGTTGTTGTAATTATGACCAAATTCTCAGAGCATGAGGGACAAGCATGGTAATAATGGAGGATTTAATGTTCCTAGAGCCAC
The DNA here is from genome assembly GCA_033002965.1 of Piper betle. Lineage (NCBI taxonomy): Eukaryota > Viridiplantae > Streptophyta > Magnoliopsida > Piperales > Piperaceae > Piper > Piper betle. The sequence goes on along the minus strand of JAURVB010000153.1, from coordinate 8,351 downwards.
ATAGCACAAAGTTTAAGTAATATTGTTGGACTGGAAGGGGACCGGTATTAAGATGAAGTCGTATTGCATTGAATTAGATGAGTGCATGTTGGTAACCATGTGCAACTTATATCGTATGGATATCCCCTTATTTTGAGAATGAAGGACCTTGTGTAGAACATGTGAAGGTGCTAATTCCTCTTCTTGTTAAACATGGTCACTGCAATGTTCATTCTAGGTGTCTACTTGAGTTGGCTCTTCACCCTATCTGGGACATTTTAGCTTGCTCTCTTTGCTTTTTTCGACATCACAGTCTACCATCTCAAAGGCTAAATTAGCCTATGTGGTTATTTGGCAATGTTTACATATTCCTTTCTTGGGTTTCCATGCTATCCAGAGAAAGTTTTCAAGTCATCTTTTATCCGATGCTTCTTGTTTTTGTTTATTCGCATTATTTGAAATGCTGAAAATACTAACTGTTACTTTCAAGTATTTGTTCTTGGAAGATTTCTTACTGTTTTTTTCTTTTTAATTTTATTTGTTTCCCGTGGTATTATATGATAATACCTGGTCATATTTTAAACTTTATTTACATTACAATTCCAGAGATATTTTTTAAGAGGCATTGTAGTCTTCTGAAGTTAGCTCCAATTGCAAGGTAGAATGAACTCAGGATGGTAGTTTAGCCAGCTATACTGTATTCTGACCACAATCACAAACATTCAGGATGCAGGCTACTTACTAGATATTGTTCGTGTGTCATTGCGGGTCCTTCAGCTGGATTCAGGCTCCTTCCTCGAGATGTGGGACTGGTCATGTTTTATTGACGTGGTCCAGAAGAGTATGGAGGGTGGCTGGAATAGTGATAGTTTAAGTGATGATATAAGGTGGTGCGGGGTGCATATATTGGTTATCGTCCTGAAGTTAGGTGAACAGTTGGTGGAATATTTTGATCTTGACCAAGAAAGAGCTCTCTGTTGCTATAAGCGGTTAGTCAATAGATTTATGATTCATAAGTGGACCAGTTACTATGATTGTCTACTCACCATAAGACTTTAAAACGTTTGAGTGCTGCAGCTGGGAGGAATTTTGCGAGGATGTGACTATTGAAAAGGCTGGATATTATATGGATTCACCTGTACCTAAATTAAATAGACTCCCTGGCGTTTTGACCGGAGATGCACGAGAAGTGACCTCTCAGCATTCTGAAAGCATGTCTCTGTCCGTTCTATCAATGCACTGTGATGAAGCCCAATCAATAACGAGACCCAGAAAAAAGATGGCATGGTATTTCTCCTTGTCAATTACAATGCTGTATTTGTTATTCTTAGATCGCGTTCAATGAACACGTTTCTGTTGTATCACGATTATTTATGATGTCTTGACTTGCTACTTTATTTTATCTGTAACCCTTTATAAATTAAAAAATAAGTAACTTTTTGTTCGTTCTTTAGTGGCACGAGATTGCAAAAAGTTACCTTTGTGCTTACTTCGACCATACGGAGGAGCTTCGAAATGATGAGGTTGGCTGTTAGTCAAAAGTGGCCAATTCTTCTGCACGGTCCTCCTGGAGCAGGGAAGTCAGCATCGATCTTGCAATTAGCTGAGGCTAGCGGCAAGAAGGGTATGCTCATGAGCTTTTACTGTCCTATTTTCTGGAGAGTAAAACTTAAGCTTTGCATTTTGAGGAGTTTCGTGGAAGCATAATTATGCATGGAACCAGCCCAAAGGACGGTTACCAGCGACAACCACATCCTGCACTTCAGTTTGATCTAATTTTTATGTACATAATGCCCATTAATGTGATGATCATATTGACGACTTAGTTCGGGGCTTCTACTTGTTTTGTGGAAGAAATAGAAAAAGGCATTACCTTAATATTCTGGTAGTTTATATTTTTTTCATTGTTCATCATCACTCCACTTGGGGCTGCTTTCGGTAATCTGCTGGTGGAAATAGTTTCTGAAGCCTTATTTTGCATTTACTAATATTCTAATAGCTTTTCATGCTAATTGATTCTAGCCAGCTAACTTAGGCTAGAAGTTGTTAAAAATCGAACGTAACTTTGCTTCTTTACTTTTTAGTGCTTTTTCTCCACATGGATGAGCAGATGGACGTGAAAGGTCTGATTGGGAGCTATGTCTGTGCAGAACAACCTGGTGAATTCAGATGGCAGCCTGGCTCTCTGACTCAGGTTAATTTTGATTTTGAATGGACTAGTGGTCAATGTGATGGTGTAATGTGCACGCCTTTTTGGGTTTATTATTTTCTTAGTGGTGTGTGTATTATTATTTGATTGGTCCTATATATTTGAATTTATGTGGAATTTGAACACTATTTGATAAATGAAGTGAGTGTTCCAGTTTGGTTACAATCTTTCTATTTTCATTTTTAAAAATAATTTGTTTGTCATCTCTGAAAATGCGGATCTTCGTAAGCAAATATCATAAAGACAAATGGGTAATCATTTCTCACATGCAAATAATTTATTTCTTATTTGCACTATTTTTTGTTCTCCCTAATTCTAGGCAATGTAGTTTGTGTAGAAATGGCTTTCCTATTACCAATATACCACAAATATTTCTTATTCATTGGCTTGTCATCTCAACTAGTTGCCTGCCCGCACGATGTGTGGCATTTTATGAGTTTTAGCTATTTACTGTTCTTGTATTTGACTATTCTTAAGTGATTTAGACTTTAACATAAATTTAAATTGACTTAGAATATAATATATTTTAAATTAAAATTTTTATTTATAATAATTGATTGGCATACGGTAGATATTTATTTATTTTAGTCTTATATTGTATATATTATGTTTATTTTTAAAATCTTAATATATTATTATTTATTGATTAGTTGATATTCATCAATTTTTATTTTCATAAATTTACTTATTAAGAATTGTTAATCATAAAATAGGGTTTTATTTTAGATGATTTTGATTTTTTACTTGTAATAATTAAAGGGTGATTTTGTAATTTAATTTACTTTTATGAATAAGAAATAGTGAATAATATTGTAAAATAGTAACCTAATTAAAAAGAGCTTAGGAAACTAGTACGCTTGTGAACAGAAAATGAAGGGTAATATTTTAAAATAGGTTGAGGGCATGTGGCACAACAGGTTAAAAGTCTTGAATTTTATATATTTATATAGGTAGATATGGCAATTTAATTTTCATCCCCTATTAAGGTAGCTTTTGCAAGTGGACAACAAAAGATGCTGCAACTGTAATACGTGTCATCTTTAATCTTCTCTTCCTTTTCTATCACCATCTAGTTTGCAATAGTAACTGTTTCTTTTGATCTGATGTTATGCAGGCACTGCAGAATGGGGTTTGGAGTGTATTTGAGGACATTGACAAAGCACCGCCAGAAGTACATTCTATTATAGGGCCTCTGTTCGAACACTTGGGTTCATACATAACTGGGCATGGGGAGGTAATGCCGTGTGATTCCTTGACGATATTGTGATTAAGGCTGTGCTTGGCGCAGAAATGTTTTGCTCATTTTATTTGATATTAAATTGTTAATTATGCCTGGACTGAGTCACGCTTTGTTTGACATAACTACTGCTCAGTGAAATTTTTTGACGCTTGTAGTTGTCCTCATAAACTGTTATCTTCTATATAAATTTAATTTTTGAAGGCTTTAAGTTCAGACAAATACAAGATTTAGTCACTATAAGGCTTCCAACTGATGTTTATTGACAAAATGTTGCTAATGCAAATTTTAGGTATATTAACATATATTTTATTTTTACAGTAATCTTATATGTATAGTTAATTTTATATGCTCATACGTAGGTTGATTTTATTTAATAGTTATTATAATTTACTCTATATTTATTATTTTTTATATGATAAATTTTATATTTCTATAAAGAGATGCTTTGTTTTCGATAATCATATAAATGCCTTCACATATTATTTTGCTGAAAAAAGATTTTCATTTCCTACTGTGAATGTTTATTATAAATATTTAATATTAATAGTTTATTGCAAAACGATAATGAGAACTGTAAAGACAAACGTTGACACCAGTAGAGAAGAAATAATCATTCTTATTGGGATTACTATGCATAAGATTTATGGCGGTGACTTAGTGATGTGATTTTCTGCATGGTGGTTTGAAAAGTTGTGACTTATTGATGTTATTTTCTGCTTGGTGGTTTGAAAAGTTGTGTATTGGGTGAATTCTCTTTCAAAGATGTGATACTTCAGTGTGATCTGCCTCTTAGTCCAATTATTGTTTCTATTGCTTTTAATGCCCCCTTTATTTCTGCCTCATCTACCTTTACGTCTCTTTACTGGATTTTACCAAGGAAGTTATACTTCTTTTGATGTGGTATCATGTGGTATGAGTTCATGTAACAGATTATACATTGTTCCTCTGTTTGGAAATTTTGTATCATGTTTTTTACTATACTATTATATATCCCAGGCTGTTAAAATTTCAGAAGATTTTCGATTATTTGCTACAGTATCACATAGAGAACGGGATTGGTGTAGCCTTATTCGAGGTTTGGTTGCATTTTCTCATATGGATTTTGCTTTAATGCTTTTGTTTGTGATGTTTAACATGCTCCACCATTTCTAGATTGTTCTAAATTCTACTTATCTTTTGGTTGGCAGGCAGTGCTACTCTGCGTTCCGACTGGAGAAAGTTGATGGTGGGAACCCCAACAGACAATGATATTTTAGATATTATTAAAACACGGTATCCTCTCTTGGAGCCTTTAGCTGAGAAAATAACAGGTAAAACCTCCTATTTGGTTAAATATTGTTATCTTAGCAATGTCACACTATATATCTTTCTGTATGTGTACAGAAACCTTTAGAAAAGTCAACCATCTTGCATCATGTCAACCGGGATATCATGTAATTGAATCTGACTGTGTTGATGTTTTCCCCAGGTTCACTTTAAGGTGGTGATTCTTCATACGTTGTCTTTAATTGATTTTATTTTTTCCTAATTGTTTACTTTGTCATTAAATTGTTTTTATTGACAGGGATCTGTTGAAATGGTGTTCAAGGATTGCTTCGTTGGGTTTAAGCATGATGGGCACCTGTTTATCTACTTCTGATTGTAAAAATATATACATGGAGGTTTTCCCACATCAATTCCACATTCTAGAAAATATTATTTCTAGTCGTATTAGACAACATATTGGTTTTAAGTTGTCTATGTTAACTTACAAATGCTTGTGTGCAACTTAGGCTGTTGACATTTTTGCGGCTTCATCAGCCTCTTATAAACTTCGTCTTTTGTTAATGAAAGAGATAGCCAGTTTATGGTCTATACCAGTTTTGGAAGTGGAGAGTTTGTATTATTCTAATAAACCAACTGTCCAGGTAACTTTTCTTCATTTAGTTTCTTCTTTTTTTTTTTCTTTAAGAAACTCTATAACCTTGTTTTTGGTGCAGATTTCTTCCTCTGGCTTGCAAGTGCAGGTTGGACGAGTTACACTAGATAGAAACCAAGGATTGGATCATGTACGATAATATTACTTTTTGTTTCATATATTGTTGTGTATAAATTGTTCTTACTGTTGTTGGTTTTACCTTTCGCAGTCCTGTCCAAGAAAGAAATTTTTCGCAGAGATAGGCACTTCTATGCATAATCTTGAAAAGATTGCCCGCTCATTTGAATTTAATGAGCCTATTTTGCTTGTGGGGGAAACTGGCACCGGAAAGACAACACTTGTTCAGAATTTGGCTGAGAGACTGGGTCATCCTCTGATTGTATTGGTATTTTTTATAATTTGATTTTGATTTTACCCTCAGAATTTTCCCCCGTGTATGGCTGAAATTTCTAACTGTTATATTTCTCCCTTATCTTCTTTTTTTTCCTTTTGAAGTTTAAATTCATTAAAAAACTCCTAAGAGAGAAGTACAAGCCGCCTAATCCTCAGCAGGTGAAAGGCAAACAATATGAAAAGCTGCTTTTATTAAAAAAAAATAGTTTGTAATTAAGGTTTGTAAAGCCTAAGTGAACGAAAAGTCGAGAAGGAAATCACAATGATCAATAAAAAGGAAACTTTGGAGCCCTTGGCCCGTTTGTTTTTTTGCCCCTGTGAGGGTTCTTGAAATGAAATTTTACTTTAACAAAAAAAAATGACTAAGTGAACCTTAGAAATTATAGCTGCATCTTATTGTTTATTCCTTTCCTTATTGTGTTTATCTTTCATAGTTAGTGTTTAGTAGTTTGGACTTAATCTTGATGGGATAATTGTTAATATAGAATTGAGAGAAACCTGATTATGTTTGAATGAAATATCGAAGAAAGGAAACTTACAGTAAAAGGTGTGATCAACAGAATTGTACGATGGTAGAGCCGGGTTTTAGAAAGTTTGTTACATGATTTCTACATTTTTGAAGTTGGGTAAGCAAAATTTGTTTTATTTACTTGGAAGAAATTTGATGATATCATGGTGGATTATTTGAATGTTTTTTATATCTAGTTCTGCAGGCCTGTAATAGAGAGCTGCTGCTATATTTGATCACAATTTGAATTGTTGAAAAGATAAGCTTCTGTGTTGTTTCTTGTACAGAATCTAAGCCAACAAAGTGATGTTTCAGATCTTTTGGGTGGATTCAAACCTACTGATGCTCGGGTTGTGTGCATTCCTCTTTATGAGGAGTTCAAGACTTTGTTTGTGAAGACTTATTCTAAAAGAGTAAAGCCAGCGCTTATCTTCTTTTCTTTTCTTTTTTTTGAAGTTTTTGCCTTTTCACCCCCTCTTTTTTTAATGTCATTTGGGGCAACATTAATATTTTATGAATGTAGGAAAACAAAGACTTACTCCAGGAGATTGCAGAATATGTAAATGGAAGAAAGTGGGCGGAGCTATTGATTAAATTGAAACGTGTTGTTTGTCAACATGAGACATTGTTGCGTCAATTTGGAGAGCCTGGGTGTGGAGAAAAGAGAAAGAAACAGATGAAAGAAGCTGTTTTGCAGCATTGGGAGTCCTTTTCTTTGAGGGTGGATTCTGCTCTGAAACAGATGCAAGTGTCGAGTATGCTTTTTTCATTTGTCGAGGGTGCTTTGGTAACTGCCCTGAAAGATGGCCATTGGATTTTACTTGACGAGATAAATCTGGCACCGCCAGATGTCTTACAAAGAATTCTTGGAGTATTGGAGGGTGCGGCTGGTAGCCTTTGCTTGGCCGAAAGAGGAGACATGGATAATGTTGTTCGTCACCCTAATTTTCGTATATTTGCATGCATGAACCCTGCCACCGACGCTGGGAAGAAAGATCTACCATATTCAGTGAGGAGCAGATTTACTGAATACTTTGTTGATGATTTTTTGAGTGATGATGATTTAATTCTTTTTGTTGGAAAGTATTTGGATGACTTACAAAATAGCAGCGAAATTGTTGACAGAATTGTGAAGTTCTATAAAGAGGTTAAGATGAAAACTCAAGAGACTTTGCAGGATGGGGCTAATCAGAAGCCACAATTTAGCTTGAGATCTCTTTCACGTGCATTGCATTTCATTAAAAAAGCTAGAAATGTTTCTCAATATCAATTCAATAGAGCGTTATATGATGGTTTCTGTATGTTCTTTCTTAACTTGTTAGATGGACCCAGCAACAGATTGATGAACAAAATGATAATATTTTACTTATTAGGTGGTGATGCGCCACCAGAAGTTTCCTTCGATCAGTTTGTCCAGGTTGATGGGCATGGTAAGGATCTGTCCTTCATGCAAAATTATGAAGTGACAAAAAGTATTACTGTGCATCTGGCAAATCTTGCTCGAGCTGCTTTCATCAGAAGTCCAGTTCTTCTTCAGGGACCTACCTCTAGTGGGAAGACTAGTCTTGTACGATATCTTGCTGCAATCACTGGCCATGAATTTGTTCGAATCAATAATCATGAGCATACAGACTTGCAGGAGTATTTTGGAACTTATATATCCGATTCCCAAGGGAAACTTATATTCCATGAAGGTCCATTAGTTAAGGCAGTTCGTTTAGGCCACTGGATTGTTTTAGATGAGCTCAATCTTGCACCGTCTGACGTACTGGAAGCTTTGAATCGCTTGCTGGATGATAACAGAGAATTATTTATTCCTGGCCTACTAGAAACTGTGCCGGCACATCCTGATTTTATGCTTTTTGCTACCCAAAATCCTCCCACTTTGTATAGAGGACGAAAGTTTCTCTCTCGCGCTTTCCGAAATCGGTTTGTGGAAATATTTGTGGATGAGATTCCAGAAGATGAGTTGCAACAAATTTTGAAGAGAAGATGTAATGTTCCAATGAGCTATGCTATTAAAATGGTTGAAGTTATGAAAGAACTACAGTTGCATCGTCAGAGCAGTCGGGCCTTCGCAGGTAAACATGGCTTCATGACTCCT
>JAURVB010000152.1:0-16561 GCA_033002965.1 Piper betle | reverse complement strand
GACGTCATGCTTGGAGTTTGGACTACCCGGTCTGTTAGGACACTTCTCAAATTGTAACGCTTATTCTATTATGGATTTGGTTTGCTGCATCGTATGACATGTTAAGTAGTTGTTTTATCGGGCCCTACTTAACATATATCATCTAGACACATCTACTTCCATGATTAATAACCTTTGAGGATTAGATCTCTTGAGTTGTTTTCAAACTTAGCTCCACCTCGTGTTATCTTCAAGCTTACTTATATAATTCATTCTTCAGCCCTATATATAGTTTTTACTGAGTTTTCAGTGAGCCGAAAGTTAGTGAATTTAACCTCGCGTATACCGTGAGTGAGCGCATATGTAGGCCGCAACGAGCTATAAATTAGTGAGAAGGTTGTTCCATTCCCAAGGGATTCTGAAATTTTTACGTCTTGAGCTTCCTCACACCCAGAAAAATGTGGAGTAGATGGGTAGTAATGTATACAACTCATGTCTAGACTTGTAATATTTAAATGGTACTAAATGCTACTTCTTAAGAGTACTCAATCTTTGTGCTCTGGGCCAGGAGTTATATGGAGATTTGGAGAGGGCTTAGGATATGTGCTTTTTTAGAGTGGGATAATACCAGTTATTGTCAAGAGAGGCACTTGCCTAGAATGACATAGCACCAGTTCAATTCGGAATGTTATAGAGTCTGCAGCTTGATGGCTCTATAGTAGATGCCCTTTAAGTGCTCCAATGGATGGTATATACGATTTTTTTTACTCATAGAAATCAGTTTTCATTTGCCAGTTTGTACTAGTTATTTTTTTGACCGGTAACATTGATCGCTGACATTTCTCTTATTATATATATAGGTCTTGTGTTCCTTTGCATTAAGTCAACTTTGGTGGGAAGACAGACAAATGTTACACACACTTAAGCTCAACTTTTTTATATATATGTTTGATGAGGTTTCATACATATTTAGTAATGTCTTTCATTTTCGAGATGTCAAGAGGGTTGTTTCAATAGAATTATCGCTTGAGTCGTACAGATTAATTGACTTAAACATGACTTAGACTTAATCATAATAGTTATAATTTGGTTTTTGGGTGAACCAATATTGGGGTATTACACCTTTGATAATGTTATTAACTTTACACTCTTTTTATGTGATAAAAGTAATTCCCACAAAATAATAATAATATGCTTTTCAATAAAAAAATAATGTATTTTTCACTATAAAGCTAGTATAAAATTAACATATATCTATTTAAGTAAAATTTTCATCCACACTTTTTATGGTAATGTCCTGCCAGACCACACAAATGAATGAGAATCTTGAATGACATAATTTAAAAGTTGTAATTTTTATTAAAATAATTTATGATTCATTAAGTATTTCGATTATAAATTAATTAAATAAAGACATTTTTTAAAAAAAATTTAAGACAATCCCCGTATACACCCTCACACACACAATCCCCCACCTCCAACTCACGTACACAAACACCACCCTCATGGGGTATTGAACCAACTGCATACGGAACACCTATTCCTGACCCAATGATCTTCTAGCTATTGTACTATGAACCAAAATCTTAAATAAAGATAATTTTAAATGGATAACCAGATCCAAAATTGACCATAATCCCACTAATTTTATCATTTGTAAAATCTACGAGAGGTTTTAAAATTACCTTTTTCATCTCTAGTCTGAATTTTAATTATCAAAGTAGACAAACTATATCTATAAAATAAAAGGGATCGAAACTTTTTTCTTGAATTTGTTGGGATTCTATTCAAATATCGGATCTTACTTAGCCAAATTACCAACAAACTAAATCAAATTAAGAAAAATATCTCATGTTCTGAATTCGAACCAACGTCGTGAGTTATAATAGAACATTTAAACCTAATAAAATTATTTAATATTTTCAGCATATTTTAATTAATTAAATTTCCTATTTAAAGCGCAACTTTTAATTTCCCTAAGGAAGATTAGATCTTTATATGACTTTGACTTTACGGGCACAACATGTAGCAAGGCTGCCCTAGGTGGACTTGAAAAGAGTTGCGAGTAAGCACACATTTTTGTCAAATATTCAATAACTTTGTCAAAGAAATTTAGATGCAAATATTCAATAACTTTGTCAAAGAAAAGCATATAAACTCTTCAATATGGTCGCTAGACTTCAGTTAATAAAGTTGTAGAAAGATTTATGTCACTTTTAAGTAAGCAAATAAGGATTTGATTAATCCATCTTTACTATTAAAATATTTATATTAATGTATAAAATAATTTTCAATTTTATTTTATTTTAATTTTATTATTAATTAAATTTAAATATAAATACAAGTTTTGACACCAGTTTTACAAAGACAAATATTTATTCTATAAAACAACTGATATGAACGAAAAATGTTTGTTAATTATTAGTGTTATATTCTACTAAATTTGATGCAGTTAGATCATTTTTCATTCATATATTTGTAAACCATATGACTTTTTCATATGTATGCTACGAGAACAAAAGTATGCCAACGACATTAATAAATAGATTAGTCACAAAAAATCAATCATCCAAACAAAAGAACAAATATTAAGTTGATAAATATAAATTTTGTACAAATGTTTAATCAGCTTCACTACCCGATAATTAAATGGTTTAATATAGCATTATTATTGCTCCTACGTACTATTGTTGTTCCCTCTGCTGTAATGTCCTATCAAACCTTCCTCATTTCAAAAGCCTCGAAGACTCTTAACTCGTCGTCTTCTCGGCTTTTGACCAAACATATATATTTATTTCCGTAAAACTCGAATATAAATTTATTACAAAATTGTAAGAGGAATTTCACAATATATAGACAATTATTTAATTCATATTTTAATTTGGTTAGCACAAACATTATCTACATGATCTTTCTACTAAAGCCAAAAAATCATTTGTTATAACAAAAAATGTACTTTAGAGTCTAAATATCCTCTCCTCATCACATAATAATAAATTTAACTATAATATGTATATTGTGAGGGTGCTCAATGGGCGAGTCAAGTTGAATTTTGATCAACTTAGACTTTACTTATTTGATTTTGAGTTTGAATTGAGCTAAAAAATATTCGAGTCAATTTGAGTTCGAGTCGAGTTTAAGCTAAGTTCATTAATATTTATTGATGCTATTTTTTGTATAATTTGTACTAAAATTTAATTTATAATTAGAATATATTAACTTTGACATAATTATGCATAAAAGATAATTTAATCATGTATAATTTATTTAATTTTGATATCATATAATGATATTTTATAATTTAATTATATTTATATAAAAAAATTTGAGATAAATATGGTCAAAATCATATTCTTTATATAAAGGATCGAGCTTCGGGTCGAGTAGAATTATACAGGTACAAGTTCAGATCCTACTCGTTTAATATCAAATTAAGTTTCGAATTAAGTATTGAGTAAAATCAAGTTTAATTGAGCTTTGAACATCCCTAATCACGAGGATAAAATTCCATTATTCTAAGCTTGCACGCACATGAGGGAACATCATAGATGAGTAATCAAAAGTTAAGACAAGGAATAATGACACAAAAAATATATACTTTAATATATGCCCTTCGATCCTAACTACGCTTAGGATGGCATTCATAACATGCTCATGAAACATTATTTAATTTGATTATCATAAAAACTTGTCCATTGTCCTAACAAGCTGGTTTACAATATTATATATCATGTACATTAATTATCAGGCATATAGTCCAAATTAATTTTAATATAACCACCAACCATATGTTCTCCCAACACTACAATATATTATTATTATTATTATCATTATAATAAATTTATTATTTATTTAAAACGTACTACTAGTTAGTAAATTCAAAATACTCATCCTCACTATTATCATCATCATCAGTATAAGTATGTAACTAACCTACGGAAAATAATTACACTTTTTGAAATTCTATATCATATTAAGTAAGTCAATAAGTTGTTTCTTAGTTTCTTTTCTGGGTTTTTTCTTCTGCCCCTTTCCTATTTTTTTCTATGCTTCATATTAAAAACCTATTTTCCTCCCTTTATTATTATTGTGTTAAATTGTACACATGACATCTTAATGAGTATTCATGAAAAATGCCATGATTGAGATTGGCGTACGAATTTCCGATGTGAAATAGATAATTGCTCTCCAATTATCCTTATCAACATTAATATGATTGAATCAAATTTCGTGTCGAGATACATACTCAATGCTAGAATTTCATTTCATGTCCACTCTTTTGTTCACATCAACCATCTTGATCAGCGCAAGCTGGATTAGGGCATGTCAAACTTATATGTGCACAATTTCAATATGACCTAGCCCCACTAATTAATTCGTGACTATGATCTGATTATATATATAAGGTCATCACCACTCTATATACAAAGTTCTTTCTCTAGAAAAGAACGCAAAGCCATCAACATCTAATTTAACTTTACCCTTTTTAATTAACATCAATCTTTTTTTATTACATTATTAGGAAAGCTGGTAGCTCTTCAAGCAAGTAATGAAACACACATTGAGACAGTGCATAAATTAACATAAGATATCGACATTATACCTACTCTTATCTTTTATTACTTGAAGCGACACAATTGTCAAATTCAGACGTAGAAAAAGACACCGAGGAAGTATGGTCATTATCATAGACCACGCTTGATATGAAGTCATGCATGACTAACGAAGGAATAAAGTTGTTGAAAAACTTGAAGATTCACAGAACCAAAGGCGTGACATGCACCCAACAATATTTTTTTATGGATCAAACGTACATATTATACTCAACACAACATGTCAATCACTCAATCTATGACTTAAGACAAAAAATTAATTAACTTCGCCTAGATCACTAAAAAAATCAAAATCACGATTGTTTTGTTTTTGGGTTCTCTTGATTGTCCGAGTTTGATTGTCTAAATGTTAATTAGAGCAAAATTAATTCTTATCTTTAAAATCGGTGAAATCATCACGCAACAGCTTTGTTTTTAAAAAAATAAAATCATCACTTATGACCCATGTTTAAAAAACTCGGACTTAACTTAGTATGTCATAAAGTGAAGTCGACTAATGTCATGGAATGGAGTTAACTTGGAGTTGACTCCAAGCCAATCCGGAGTTATTTATGTCAAAATTTTAATTATGTCAATAAAAAATCATATAAAGTTAATATATATTACTCTTTTGGTACTTGAAATTGATAAATACATAATTTATATTACTTAAATATATTAATTTAACTAATTTAAAATAAAAATAATATATTTTAATAATTTTTATATCATGACTCGGGAGTCGATTACTAAATCAGTCACTATAGAGTCTTCTATGAAATTTGACTTAACAAACTATAAAATAAGTCAATTGAACAATTTGTAGAGTTAAAAAAGAGTTTTAAAACTATAGGTCGGACACATAGCTAAGCAAGAGTTCATCCAAAAACCTAGAAAAGTAGAAAACCTTAACCCATCTTCTCCTTCTTCCTCACAATAACAGAAGATGTGTTAGGGTTTTTGGGGTTCTCGGTGACATGGCAAATGTCACGGTCGTTAATAGTATGTTTGGTCGGCACCTGTCAATTGTCTACCTCGATGTTTAAAACTATTAAATATTAGGGTTGAGTGATGATTTTGAAAAGTTGAGCGATTATGTGATGATTTGAACTACTAAGACGTCGAATAATTTATGCTTTTATTTTTAATTAGGTGTTGGAATCACACAGGGAGTCTGCCGTGGAGGAGAGTGTACCAACCTCGGCCGTGCAAGGCATCTTCTGGGCGCGAATCAAACACGTCTTGTCCGTGGTTGCGTGCATTCGTTAGAGTATTTGGACGTCGCTATTGTTCCAGGTTTCATGTCTTTATCCAGCGATCATAGCTACAAAAGCAACCGGCTGTTTGTCCCCAGTGATTCTCATGTCTTTCCAGAGGCTATACGATTTGAAGTACGTACTCCTTTTTGCCACTTATAATAACTTTTTTTATCGTGATCAATAAGGTGTAATAACTTGATCTAAAATACAAATTGATAAGTCTATGTCATTTCCTTAAAATAATTAATCCAAGTTAAAATTTACAAGTTTTTGGATCGCTTAATTTTGTTGGGCCCTTTGGGCCCGTACCCAAGCTCTGATACCACTGTTGGACCCTTCGGGCCCCAAAAGGGACTTTAAACAACCAAAGGAAACTCGCAATAGGTGTCACGGGCCTCTCTTAATCCAAAAGCTAGCTTAGGGAATAAGACTTTCCCATTAGCCTATATACAAGTCACCAACAACCTCTACGACCGATGTGGGACAAACTCAACAACTCCCCTTCACACATCGGGCGTGGACGCCCGAAACCATCATCTGACACACTCCCCTTAAATCACCTGACAAACTCCTCTTTAAATCATCAAGTGGAACCCATGAAGGAAACAACAACAATCGGTGTAGACAAACCCGGCTCGAACTTGGCTCTGTTACCACTTGTTGGGCCCTTTAGGGCCGTACCCAAGCTCTGATACCACTGTTGGACCCTTCGGGCCCCCAAAAGGGACTTTAAACAACCAAAGAAAACTCGCAATAGGTGTCACAGGCCTCTCTTAATCCAAAAGCTAGCTTAGAGAATAAGGCTTTCCCATTAGCCTATATGCAAGTCACCAACAACCTCTACGACCGATGTGGGACAAACCCAACAAATTTAATAAGTTAAATAAGTATGGGATGTGAGTTTAATTTAAAGAATCTTAAAATCTACACACCTCGGGACATTTAGTTATTTTTTTAAGCCCACATGCTTAACCTATGTTAATTTAATACAGTATTGGATTTTTCTAACAATATTCGTGATGACCATTGATCAATCAATAGCTCATAGGCTGAAGTTATCTTTCAAAAATTATTATCCTAAATTAAAGATTTATAAGTACATCTTCACTAATAATTCCAATCTTACTTTAATACATCAGATTAATTTAAAGGATCTTACGAGAATAAGGGACTTTGGCATCAGTTTCAAAGATAACTTTTCCTGCTTTTATTGGGTTAATATAAATACGGTACATATTACAAGCGGCTGCACCATTTAAAAATGACTTAGGTATTACTTATATAGGTTGCACAAGTAGCGTGGATATGCTTGCTCAATTCGAAAAGAGATAAAAATAGTTAATAAGATGTTATTTTTAAATTTATCTATTTTACACAACCACTGAAAACAAATTTTTGCATAATATTTATATAAATAAATAGAATAAATTTATATTCCAAGAATATCAATGTATCATCTTTTATTCCTAAAGTCTCATAACAAACTTTCCTAGAGATGGGTTCAGATGTTCAATATCTATGAATCCGACCCCAACCCGTTTATATCCGATCCAAAATATCGGATTCGATTCAAGTTTTTTTATATATAATATATTTAAAAATATTTGGATGAGATATGAATTTGGGTTGATATGATCTATATCTTATCTAAATATGTGATATTTTATAAAATTATGTTTTAAAAAAATTAAATTAATTTTTTTCCCAATTTTATATTAAAATATATAATTTTAATCAATCGGGCCGGATTCGAATTAGATACAAGTTTTATGGATTTAGATTGAATACGATTATGATAAATAAAGTGAATGTAATATTCGAATTCAGATTGAATTTAGGTTCGGCTTTTAAAATTCAGATAGGATATGAATATGACTATGTCCGTTCCATAATGGCTGACCCAAGCCCATTCTTATCAACTCTCCTCTAGCCTCAATTATGGGTTTCCTTTTAATTTTTACCCCAAATTCTTCCCCAGTCTCTTGTCTCCAGAATCTCAAATACAAATTACGTTCGTACTAATAGGTTTTGAAAAAGCTCAAAACTACAACTAATTCTTTGCTATTAATTTTTAATTCAATCAAATCTAAAGTTGCTAGCCTAACCTTGGTGAATGCTTTGATTAATTAAGGACATTGAGACTTCACTTTCTAATAATATAATGTTATGTACAAGACTAACACCAAGTCTAGCTAGTTCATGAATGGATTTGATCGGAAGGATTGAGGTTGTAAGCTTATTATTAATCTGATTGTTTTTCTTTAGATTATTAATTTGACTTTGATTAGTACACAAAATGTAAGGATGTGACAAATATTTTTAGGTTTAATCTCTTAAAGTCAAGATATTACTGATTTAGAAACGTGTATTAACACACAATACATATTAGTGTACACAATACAAATAACACATACGTATGAGTCTATTGATGTATGTTTTTTTCCTGCTTACCAAAGCAACTAAAGATTATGCAACATTGATTATAAGGGTAGGAATGAACGGCCATAGGCACGGCTAAGATGAGTATTGCATCGTGTCCATTAATTTCAAGAATGTCTAATTTCATGCATGTCTACTTGAACCTTTATCGCTAATGTCTATGTTCCTGCATCATGGTCAAACCGCTGAACGGACGGACTAACAAATAATATTATAAATAAGTAATTTCAATAAATATAAATTAATTTTGTTAAAAAACTTGTTTTAAGTAGTTGTTTATTAGAGCAACATAAATATTTACATTGTTATTTTAATTTGTATATTGAGGATTAAAAATCATCTTTACAAATCTTGGCAAAATCTTAACAAATCTTATAAACTATTTATTGTATTAATTCATTATTATTAATGGACATGGACGTATAGTTTATAGTTGCAAAAATCGAAATCAGAATTGGAATCGATTTTCGAGAGAATCACTGAATCAGATCGAATTGGTCTAAATCGGTCAAGAATCAGGTTTAATTGAATCAGTCTAAATCGGTCCTATACAAAAAATTTAACTTAGTCAAAATCGATGGGTTATTAATTATAAAATATGTCATTTTGATATTATGGTACGTATTATCTTTTATGATATTTTTTCATTTTTTTGGATTTTTTTTAATTATTTAGAGTTAGTTATTATTTTTTACTCGAATCAGATTCGAGTCAAATTTTACTTACAAGAATGCCACAACTATTTCTTTATTTTTTTCATGTTCTCTCCACACCAAATTTTAATTACAAGAATGCCACAACTATTTCTTTATTTTCCAGTTCTCTCCACACCTCCCACCCTCCTTCCCCCGACGCTGCCAGTGCCGTCGCACCCTGCCTCCCGGCCAGCCTAGCCACTGTCGCCCGCCCGCCCCTTTGCGCCCGCCTTGCCCTGCGCCCCTTGCATAGCCATCCCCTTCCACACCGGCCCCGTCGTCAACGACTGCCCCACACCACCACCCCCTTTCTGCCCCTTTAGATCCTCTCTCCCCCACCCCCCACCCAGCCCCCCCCCCCTCGCCGCAGTCACCGCCCTCGCCGCTTATGATCGCCGCCCCATCCTCCCCCGTCCCATCTATCGCCGCTGTTCGAAATTAGCCAATTTGGGCCGATTCCAGAATCGGCTCAGATTTGACAGAACCGATTCGCATGAACGAACCGATTTAGCTTGATTTTTTGAATCAAAAACCCTCCAATCCGATTTAAATCGGTCGATTCCGAGTGAAATTGGCCGATTTTTGCAACTCGGGTATAGTTTCAGGAAAATATTAGTTTATTTATTAACAAACACATATATGGACGAACTTAATAGACAAATTGTGTCAAGTACTACCCCTAATTGCAACAAAGAAAGTGATGCAGGTGGAATAAATAAATGCCATATACCGGATTATGTACGATGCCTGCAACAAATTCTGAACAAAGCAAATAAATCATGAGAGAGCCAATCGTTGGAATTTTGAAGCAAAAGAAAGACAATCTCCCCTTATCTACTGTACAATTTTTTTAATATCAGTTTTTTTTCAAAGCATTTAATATTATTTGTGTGTAAAGCCTTTTGCTGAGCTTAGATTCTTTGTCTTCTCTCGACAATTTGGGGAATCACATGACTTGTAGAAGTTGTCTCACCTGAATAAATTGAGCCATGGTTAAAAATTCGGGACTTAGAAGCGACTCAATAAGCGATAGTGTAGAGTCTGAGTTTCTTCCAAGTTGATTCAGAATCATTTAAATCAACTTAATTGATAAGTATATGATTTATGTTGTTTTAAACCATTAATTTAACTAAAATAAAAGAAAATTAATATATCTTCAAAAGACATTTCAATCATAAAATTTGTCGACAAGGAGTCATTCATAGGGTTTGTGTAATACCCAAATTCGGCTCACAGTACGAATCGAATCAAAGTATTAAATCATGGACCGATGCTCTTGCTCATTTAAAATAAAATGTCGACCCACAAAATAGGCCTAACCACTTGAGGTGTTAAAAAATGGAAGATTCGAGAGAATCTAATGCACAACTAGAACACACACGGCCACAACATAAAAACATGCACATACTTTAAAAGTTGGGCTCATGCGAATATGACATCCTAAATGAATTCAAATTACAAAGAAAATGTCAAATCCTAAAAAAATTTGGCGGAGTTTCCCCTCTAACTAGTATGCGGGAAAATTTTCACAACCTGTAAATATATCGCATTTAAAAAAACAACCCAAAAACATTTCATTCATTTCATTTCAACACACAAAATCATTCCAGAGGTATTCTACCTCGTTCACTTCGCATTTTCAAATCATTTATAACATACTTCACATTTTTCAGTTTGTTGGTTTGCATGATCTTCGTATAGGCCCTTCAACCTGCAGAATAAAGCCTAAAAGCTCCTCAACTAATGTTTCTTCTGCACTCCAGATACCTATCCAGGTAACATTGTAAAACCCGTGACCCGAGTCAGGGTTTTATAGTCTGAATCGGTCGGTTCGACTGTTATTTTTGAGTCGTGTAGCTTCAAAATACATATACTGAGCTGACGCCGGTTGCATGTATGAGCTACGAGGGTCATGTGTACCCGTGACCCCGCCATGCTGTTGCCGCTGACATCTCGATCACCCTTGACCACCATCTAGCCACCATCTAGCCACCACAATGCCGGAATCGCCCCACAATTTTGCCACAGTTCCCATCGACGATTCGCCGTTGTTTGCGCCAGACCGCCGCCACCATGATGTTGACAACTACTCCCTCGGACCTCGCCGATATTTCCCCACCCTCCCCTCCCCCTCACCCCCTCTTTACCTGGCGGCGCTGCCGAGGCCAGCCGTGGACCTCGATTGGAGCAACTGACTGCCCAGCCAAACTCGACGCCACCGCCAGTGGTCATCTGACGTCGTGGCTGCCCTTATCGTTACCACCATTGGGTCAAGCTCGCCAAGACGGTGCTGACCTCCCAGATATTCCTTCCCCCCCTTTACTTGGCGGCGCTGCCTAGGCCAGCTGTGGACCCGATTGGAGCAACCGACTGCCCAGCCAAACTCGAAGCCACCGCCAGTGGTCATTGACGTCCTGGCTGCCCTTGTCGTTACCACCATTGGGTCAAGCTCGCCGAGACGGTACTGACCCTTAACCCCTTCTTGCCCCACCGGAATAGCCGCTGGAACTCGTTGGAAATTTAGATTCACCGAAATTCGTCAGAAATCACCTGATCTTCAGCCAAATCCCTCTAGTTGAACCCAATCAAACTTTGGATGCCATAGGGTGCCGAATTTGAGACCCCATCAAACCCTGTCATTGCCAATTGTCGACGACACGCGAGGTATAATTTATTTTAGTTAATTATTTAAAAGTAATGATTATTAGTACAACATGCTAGGATGATATGATTGAATGATTGATGTGTTAGATGATTTTATGTTATTAAAAATATGAATATGTGATTGTGTGATATTTAAAACGAATGCTAAGGAATTAACTAGGTAGACTAAATAAGTACTGTAATCTAATGCAAGCGTAGAGTAGGAAACTTATACTGATTATTATTGATGTGTTGATTGATGCATGGTTGATGTGAGTATGCTATGTAATGTGTGAATGCATCATGATCGGGTGTTAGTATTTAGTTTTAGTGTGTAGGTATAGAGTAGGAGCTCGCTGCTTAGGCGTGAGGACACGCTTGGTGTAACACCCCGTTTCGGCTCACCCGTGAATCGACCCGGAAATGTCACCGGCGACCGAACCGTTCGCTAATCTACTAGATTCGGTTAAGCCCACCCAAATCTACTCTCGGCGTCTTAAGATGGAGATGCAAATGTGAAATGCGTGAATGAGAACAATTGGGTTCTAATGCAGTCCCACATGCATGCTATGATGTACAAGCAAAAACAAGACAAAACAATAAATGAGAAACCAAAAGAAAATACATGCTATTACGGAAAAATGGACAGAGTTTCCCCTAAAAGTGCAATAAGGGCCAACCTGTCCCCCCCTTTACTTGGCGGCGCTGCCTAGGCCAGCCGTGGACCTGATTGGAGCAACCGACTGCCCAGCCAAACTCGAAGCCACCGCCAGTGGTCATCAACGTCCTGGCTGCCCTTGTCGTTACCACCATTGGGTCAAGCTCGCCGAAACGGTACTTGACCCTTAACCCCCTCTTGCCCCACCGGAATAGCCGCTAGAACCCGTTGGAAATTTAGATTCACCGAAATTTGTCAGAAATCACATGATCTTCAGCCAAATCCCTCTAGTTGAACCCAATCAAACTTTGGATGCCATAGGGTGCCGAATTTGAGACCCCATCAAACCCTGTCATTGCCAATTGTCGACGACACGCGAGGTATAATTTATTTTAGTTAATTATTTAAAAGTAATGATTATTAGTACAACATGCTAGGATGATATGATTGAATGATTGATGTGTTAGATGATTTTATGTTATTAAAAATATGAATATGTGATTGTGTGATATTTAAAATGAATGCTAAGGAATTAACTAGGTAGACTAAATAAGTACTGTAATCTAATGCAACGTAGAGTAGGAAACTTATACTGATTATTATTGATGTGTTGATTGATGCATGGTTGATGTGAGTATGCTATGTGATGTGTGAATGCATCATGATCGGGCGTTAGTATTTAGTTTTAGTGTGTAGGTATAGAGTAGGAGCTCGCCGCTTAGGCTGGACACGCTTGGTGTAACACCCGTTTCGGTTCACCACGTGAACCGACCCGGAAATGTCACCGGCGACCGAACCGTTCGCTAATCTACTAGATTCGGTTAAGCCGACCCAGATCTACTCTCGGCGTCTCAAGATGGAGATGCAAATGTGAAATGCATGAATGAGAACAATTGGGTTCTAACGCAGTCCTACATGCATGCTATGATGTACAAGCAAAAACAAGACAAAACAATAAATGAGAAACCAAAAGAAAATATATGCTATTACGGAAAAACGGACAGAGTTTCCCCTAAAAGTGCAATAGGGGCCAACCTGTCCACAACAAGGGTATATAAATATTTTATGAAAATACGATAACACATACCAATCTACATTGACATTAAATCATTATCTCATTCGTTTTTACCCGAGCCGAGTCTGAACTCTAAGGCTCCCTACTCATTCATATTTATCAGTTCGTTTCATAACAAGTAATTCATTCAAGCAAACACATCAAAATTATCATTTACATAACAATAACACACCATCATTATACATACGTTACACGCGGCAGGTACATGTGTGCGCGGTTCCGTGCTGCTCCTCCGCAGTCCCGACAGCTTTCATCGCTCGCATTCCTCACCTACATATATATAGAAAAACCGTCAGTAACGAGTGTTACCGGCCCAGAAAATAACTAATATCAATCTGGCACAGGAGAGCAAACTCTCCTGTTGAATCAAAACCATATACTTCCTCAAGAACTCTCATCAGGGCACATACGGGAGCCGTCGCTGTCGGGCCGTCGCCCTCGGGTCGACAGCGTCCCCCTTTCTTTCTCATTCTCATACCTTGGCCATTTCTCTATCGCTTCTCGCATCAAATCTCATTCCTTACCGCCCTCTGCACCTTCCATATTACTCCTGGCCTTGAGCACAAAGGCCGAGCACTCTCAGGCAGTCGCCTTCAGTACCCTTTGAACCACAAGTCTAGACATGCGCTGCATTGCAGTACCCGTAAACCTCCACACTTCTCCGGGTTTGAGGAACTCAAAGGTGGAGTTGTCCGGATCCTTCGGGAACGAAGTGGGTTCTCCCTAGCTCCAGAGCCCGCTCTTCCGAGCACACGCCCTATCTGAAGACGTGGCCGCAAGTACCCCTCATCCCATCTCTCACCGAAAACACGAAAACTATACATATATAGGCCTGGGTTGGGATTTATACAATAGGCCCGAAGGCATCGTGAGCTGGATCTGAAGTTCGAAAACAAACTCGAGGGATCTCATCCTCGAGGGTTATTAATCCGAAATAAAACTGTTGGCTAAATGGCCCGAGTTAAATGGGATCCGA
The DNA here is from genome assembly GCA_033002965.1 of Piper betle. Lineage (NCBI taxonomy): Eukaryota > Viridiplantae > Streptophyta > Magnoliopsida > Piperales > Piperaceae > Piper > Piper betle. The sequence goes on along the minus strand of JAURVB010000152.1, from coordinate 2,245 downwards.
TAAAACGCCACTTAACTCGTCCTGCACATGATAAATCAAATATACAATAGAGTAGTGTAAAACAGAGAACGAGTCCTAAACGGACCTGGTAGAAGCTCCAAACGGGTCCACGCGCCTAGGCGGCGAGCTCCTACACCGTACCTACACAATCAGGCTAAAAACTAACGCCCGCATGATGAATCACACATCCTATAGCATGCACACACAATCAACACAATCACGCATCAACCATCACACATCAACCTATATCAATTCTAGCAAGTCTACTTAGGCTAGTTTGCATTAGATCATGATCATTACTGTAAAACCCACGACTCGAGTCAGGGTTTTATAATTGTTAGCCGGTCGGTTTGACCGTAGTTTGAGTCGGTTCAGCTTTCAGAACACGTGTGCGGGGCCGAGGCCGACCGTGCGCACGTGCTATGAGGGTTTATGTATACCCAAGTATCGATGATAGCGTCAGATATGCATCAGCAGACTGAGTTATCAGTAGATATGAGAGTATACAGTTGATGATTTTATTTTATTTTTATGTTGTGGCCGTAGAATTAGTTTAGGCCGAATAACGCATTAGGACGCGTTAGATGGTATTCGGGTGGGTTATTAGTTATACGACATGTCATTTGGATGTTGTGATATTTTGTTTGATTTTATGGGATTTTTCCCAATTTTTCTAGATTTTTCTGGGATTTATTCCGAGTCCGTTATCATTCTTGACTCGAGCCCGTGTCGAGTCAAGTTTTATTTACAACCTTGCCATCGCCTTACCCACCTCATCTTCCTCCCCAAACCCCCACCCGCGTTTCGTCACCGCCGCCGCCGCTCGGGATTTTGCCGCCGCCACCGACGCCGGACTCGCCGCCGATCGACGCCGCCCAGCCCGGCCGTGCCGTCGCCTTGCCGCCTCGACCACGCCCGGCCACCGTCCGGCCGTCGCAACGCCGGAAATCGCCCTCGATTTCCCGCCGATCCCGACGCGATTCCGCCGCCGTCTGCGCCGGACCGCCGCCGCCGTGACGTCGGAGTTCCTCCCCTCGACCTCCCCTACCTTTCCCCTCTACTTAGAGCCGCCGTCGAGGGTCGGCCGTGGCTCTGATCAGAGCGGCCGACCGCCCCGGCCGCACTCGACGCCGCCGTTGGTGGCCATCGCCGCCGCGGCTGCCTTCGTCGTCACCACCATTGGGTTCAGCTCACCGAGGCGGTGCTAACCCCTACCTCCGATTGCCTCGCCGGAGCAGTCACCGGAAAACCACCGGAGCTGCCGGAAACCGCCGGCATAGTCGCCGGAAAATCGCCGCCTTCGTCCGTCGGCACCGATTTCAGCGCCGATCGCGAGGTGGTTCTTCCTTCTTATTTTTTTAGAATTATTACATACTTATTGTGGTCATAGTAGCATGTTAGAATTAATTTTATTAACTTCATGCTTTTAGTTTAATTAATCATGATTATGATAAACATGTGATGATTAGGGTAAATTGTGTTGGATGATGTGAATGCTTAGTAATGAAATTGTTAGTAAACCATTGAATAGTTAAGTAAATACTTGTTAACTAGTTAATTCATGAATATGTATGAATTAGGTTTTGCATGCTAACATTATGAAATTGTTAGTAAACTATTGTATAGTTAATTAAATGCTTGTTAACTAGTTAATTTATGAATATGTATAAATTAGGTTTTGCATGCTAATATTAAGTTAAACAGATTAAATTGATTAAACCATTGTCACCTAATTAGAATAGGTGTGCTTTGAAATTGGAATTAAAAGTGCTAGGTAATAAGTAACATATGAAATGATAAAATTATTAACTTGCTAGACAATTAGAGATTTAGTGTGATTGTCGAAATGATTATCATGTTTGATTAGATGATTGTATGGATGTGGATATATTAGTTATATAGGTGTGCATCATATATGTACGGGCGTTAGTAATTAGTTATGTTCATGTAGGTTCGTTGCAGGAGCTCGCCGTCTAGGCACGAGACTGCGCTTGGAGCTTCTGACAGGTCCGTTAGGACACGCTTCTCAGGTTTTATCGCTCCATTCTATCGCTGATTTGATTTATTGATCGTAGGACGTGTCAGGTGGATGATTTATTGGACCCCACCTAACACGGGTCACCTGGTCGATGTTTTTCGGAATTAATAACCCTCGAGGATGAGATCCCTCGAGTTTGTTTTCGAAAATAAGATCCACCTCAAGTTGCCTTCGGGCCTATTATAATAAATCCCGACCCAGCCCTAT
>JAURVB010000151.1:0-53880 GCA_033002965.1 Piper betle | reverse complement strand
ACTGGAGTTATAGACTTGGTAGCATGCCGAACTTACTGATCTGCTGCTGTTGATGCCACTCTCGACATTTTCTTACTTCATTTTTCTGGTCTCAAATCCTAAGCCCTCTCCTTACACTCCATATTTCTCCTGGCCTTGAGCACGAAGGCCGAGTACTCTCAGGCAGTCGCCTTTAGTACCCTTTGAACCACAAGTCCGGACATGCGCTGTACTAAACAGTACCTGTAAACCTCCCCGTTATCCGGGTGTGAGGAACTCAACCGCGGAGTTGTCAGGATCCTTCAGGAATGGAATAGTCCGCTGGCACTAATCCAGAGCCCGCTTTGGCTGTCACGGCATCCCCCGCTCATGGTACGTGCAGTCGGTTTCTCCATCTCTCGTCCCCACTAAAAACGCGAAAACTATATATATATATATATATATATATATATATATATATATATATATATATATATATATATGGTTCGGTAGGGATTTATATAATAGGCCCGAAGGCAACTTGTGGTGGATCTTGTTTTTCGAAATCATCCTTGAGGGATTTCATCCTCGAGGGGTTATTAATCCGAAAAACTGTTCGGTTAAATGACCCGATTTAAGTGAAATCCGATAAAATGCCACTTAACCCATCCCTGCAGATAATAAAATAAATATATAATAGAGGAGCATAAAATAGAGTCGGAGTCCTAAACGGACCTGGTAGAAGCTCCCAGCGTGTCATCGCGCCTAGGCGGCGAGCTCCTACTTCGTACCTACACATCAAAACTAAATAATAACGCCCGCTAACTAAATGATGGATCAAACTCGTTATGATCAAACACACTCACAATACAACATCAACCATAACAATCAACAATTATATAATCATAAATATAAATAATCCTAATTCATCCTATTCATACCAATTTTATTATGTTTTTCTAACTTATGTTGTGATCCCTTATCACGCTACTGACTCGATCTACCTCATTAGATCACTTAAGTTCATCCATTACCAATCAAATCATGCATATCATTACTTCTTTCATGCTCAAACTTTTGTCATGTCAATCAATCAATCCTAGCATGCTGTGCTAACAGTCATTAATTTTAAACAATCAAATTAGAGGTGTAATTATACCTCTTGTCGTCGACAATCAATGACTGCTACGATTTTGTTACGCGTCTCGAACTCGAATTCGGCACTCATCGGCGTCCGAAGCTCGATCTGGCTCGACTGGACGAGCTCCGCGAAAGATTCGGTGAATTTCAACGAATCCGATTTTCCGGCAGGTTTTGGCGGTTTTCCGGCGGCTTCAATGGTTTTCCGCGCACCTCTCCGGCGGCAATCGCTGACAGTGTTTACTAGCTAGATAGAGGTCATATTGGGTACCATTGGAACCGGGTCGCGAGGCCGACGCGTCCACGGCATCGACGTGGTCGGCGGAGGCGGCGGTTGGCCGAAAAATGCTCCAAAACAGAGCAGCAGTGGTGGCTCTCCGCGCCGGTCGTGAAATGTTGCTGGGCAGTCGAGGGTGCTAAGGCAACCACCTGATCGTGGCGGCGACCGTCGTTGGCGGTGGAATTCGGCGACGTGACCGAAATGTAGCCGCGGCGCTAGAGCAGGCAATTTAGCGTCATGGCGGCCTGGCAGCGGCCGGTGGTTGGTCGGGGCGGACGGCAACGCCGTGGAGGTGGTAGGCAGCGTTGATCGACGGCCGGGCAGCGTTGGGGCAAGGGTTTGGGAAGAAGATCGTCGGGAGGGGAAAAAATAACTGGGTGGCAATTTCGTAAATAAGACTTGACTCGTCTCCAGCTCGAGTCAAGTATAATAACTAAGTCGTATTAAATCCTAAAAAATTCATAAAAATCGGGAAAAATCCTGTAAAATCAAACAAACACCACAACATTATAATGATATGCTCTATAACTAACAACCCACCCAAACTGCCCGTAACGCGTCCTAACGCAGTAAACGGCCTAAAACTAATTCTACGATCTACTATATATAAAAATAAAAAATGAATGGCATACTCACATATATTTGATAACTCATTCTATTCTGCTGTGTTCATGACGTTATCATCATATACTTGGGTATGCATGACCCTCATAGCTCATACACGCGACTAGCGTCGGCTCGGTACACGTGTTCTGAAACTGACTCGACTCGAAAATAACGGTCGAACCGACCGGTTCTGAATATAAAACCCTAACTCGAATCGTGGATTTTACATAATTAGCCAAACCTCATTAAATTCTGGTATTTTTATATGTCTATTTAATAGTTATTGTCAGGATATAATTGTTATTAATTATTGTGCTATTAATATTACTTGTTTTAATAAAATTTTATCTAAGAGTTGGTTTTTAAGCAGACTAATGTATCCGACCATACTCTTCTTGAAAATTTTATCTTAGGGTGATTTTTAGTACAATCATTTTTACGCTAATCATTTAGTTAACCGTTTTTAAAATAAACTTGTTATCTGCAGTGGAAATTGACTCCGTTACTGCACAACATGGACAAAACGGTAAAGGCATATCTTTGGGAAATGGGTTCTCCATTTTTGCCTTGTAAAACACGAACGGGAGTCCTTGTATCAAAAGGACACTCTTTAAGAATGTGGTTGAAGATTCTCACTGAAGGGTGTTTCATGAGAGCTGGATTAATCCCGGCCTTCAAAGATATACATGATAGACTTGGGCAAGTGGCACCCAAGAAATTTGCAAGATTGGCATTACTGTCAAATGAAAAAAGACAGAAAGTTATTACGGCGGATATTGAGGGTAGAGAACAGACGCCGGAAAAAATGAAAGAAAACGGTGGGCCTTTAAAGCCATGGAGGTTACTGAAGTTGAGAAATAAGAAATATATTAGAAAGACGTCACTGATGGCTAGCAGAAGCATGTAAAAACACTGACACTAACAAAGTTCAAGTGGCATCTGCAAACAAAGGCTCAGGTCTGTACTTTGAGCATCTTGAGTATTTTCCTGGAACTATATTTTCTCACGAGGTTGAACTTTATTCAGCATTTGATTCGGAAGCTTATGTTAAAAAACGGGGAAGTTGGTCCATAGATGCCGAATTTGTATTTTCCTAATAGTTCAAGTTCTTGGTGACTTGTTTGACGGCTTCCTATCTTGACAAAGACTGGACGCATACCTTCAAGTGCTTCCTTTTGGTTGTAAGCCTTCTTGGTTTCTGCTAAAAACTGCAGGATCCTGTATATAGCTACTGCTTTCAAAGGAAATTTCCTTGTTTGAGAACACTTATAGTTAGAGCTTCTCTTTTATTATCCAAGTGTATGTATATATTTGTGCATATATTTCTTTGTGCATCTATATGTAATGTACAAGTATATATGTATCTCTAAGCATATATCCGAGTGTATGTATTTCCTTGTGAATATATTTCACTGATGATTTTATTTTATCCTCTAATCTAAGTGGGCTCGGCAATACTCTTTAAAGTATTTATAAAAACACATGCTCACACATATATCCTTAAAATTATAGCTAAGCAATAAGAGTGATCATTTTTTTCTTAATTAATGTGTCTGCCCTTCTTGATACCAACCCCACAATTACAATAAGAGTTAGAATTCGATACTAATAACATGACCGACTTGAGCTACAATAAGAGTTAGTATTGATTTTTGAAAAAAATGAAAATTTTAAAGGTCGTAAATTTTATTGTGTTTGTATGAATTAAAATTTAGTCATTTTTTTATTTTAGTCAAATAAATATATGTAAAAATTTTACAAAATAATATTTTTTATAATAAATAAAAAAATTAAGACAAAATTTGAAAAGAGATGCACATGAACATAAGAATATTTTAATTTTTTTATTATCTAAATATGACATAATTTTTTAAAAAAATTGTATGTTATTTGATCTCATTGTATTTTCATCTCATATAATTTTTTTTCATTTATACTATTTTCATGTCAACCAAACATATTTTTCTAAAAATTAATCTTGTAAATTTATTGTAAATTTAGATATATTTTGTAAAGAAAAAAAACATAATATTATTTACATTTTAAAAGTTATTTGTATACATAATCTTTTTTTTAAAAAAAATAAAGATGAATATCGAGTCCTTGTGGCATCATTTCCGAGTTTAAGTAATTCAATGATCTCCGGGTGTGGACTCAGTTTCTTTTCATTTCCCGTGTTCCTTTGACGTGATCTTCTGATTCTTGGAAAAACGTCTCTTTTCGTATCACGCTTTCCTCCTTCGCCATCGCCGGTCTTTTCGCCGATGAATCGCCGCTCTGGTAGCCGCTGATCGTTCGCCGGCGGCGATGGAGAAGGAGGTGGAGCTCCTCTCCCGGGTGGCCGTCAACCACCTCTTCCTCGGTCAGTTCGAGCCGTTCCGCGCCGCCGTGCTCAGCCTGCGCCGCCGCGAGCCCGCCCTCGCCGCCTCCCTCCTCCGCGGCGTCGTCGCCCGCGCTGGCCGCATTGAAGGCGTCCTCCAATCCCCCTCCTGCCCCTCCCCCTCCCACCTCGCATGGCTGTCCGCCCTCGAACTCCTCCCCGCCCACGACGACCCCGACGCCCTCCGCTCCAAGGCCGAGTTCCTCCTCCTCGTTCAGCTTGCCGCCTCCCGCTCGCCGGAATCGCCGGCCTCGCTGGTCTTGGATCGGATTTTGGAGGTGGGGGTGCGGCTGCTGAGCCACGAGTTCGGGGGAGGCGGCGGGGAGGGTTTCGCGGTTGGGATGGAAGAGGAGGCGGCGCTTCGGAAGGCGGTGTTGGATGAGGCGGAGGTGTTCGATGCGATGTGCGCGATCGCCAAGACGCAGGCCGAGTTGCCGGAGCCGGTGGCGAACCCGGAAACGGCGATAACTCTGAGCGATGGTGCGTCGGATGGCGACTTGGAAGCGCTGCGATGGTTGCTAAAGAACGTTCAAATGGCGCACTTAGTCGCCGTCAAGAAGTGCTTGGAGGAGGGTGATGACAATGGCGCGCTTTCGCACTTGCGGTTCCTTCACTTGGATCACGGTGTTGAACATTCTGAGTACAAGTATATGCTGTTATACGTCTTGTATTCATTTTTTTGATGTTTGTTGTTCTTTACTTGTTCCATGTGAAGTGGGTGACTGGTTAATTGGAAGCAACACGGAGTTCAATTGTTTGAGTACAAGTATGCAAGTGTTTGATTTTTCAATTTTTCTTTGGTACTATTGAGTGGTAGAAGTATGGAACTGCTAATAGGGTGGGAGAGTCCACTGATTTGATATACGAAGGTTCCATTGATTTAGAAGCAGTCATGCATCCTATAGTTTTGAAATTTGATGCATGTAGAGCGAGTATCATTGTTATAGAGGATGTGGAGGGATTTTATGTCAAGTATGGCGATGGTTCATTGGGTAACTTTGAAATTTGATGATTCACAACCCAATCTGTTCTGTACCTATTATCGTTCGTCGTTTGTTTTATATGATTTTAGTTACTGTTTGATTTTTTTAGGATGATTTTGAAGGAAGTCATTGGGAAGACATGGAGTCGCAAATGTGACTATGGGGATGAGTGGTATGCTCAGCGATCAAAAATGCTTTTGATGTATGCTAATGCTCTTTCATCTCAGTCTATGGAGCTTGTGCAAACTATTCAGGTCCGGTGAAAATATTAAGCATATCTGGGTTGGAGGTTTGCAATTGATTGTCTTCCTTTCCTTTTGGACTTTTAGATGTAACTGCCCTAGCAGTTTCCTAGAGTTATTGTTTTTCTCTTATCTTTGAAATTGTAGCCATCTCTGTACTAGTTTCCCCTTTAGGGAGTTTCAAATGAAATTTTACCTTATCGGAAAAAAATTCTGGGTGTGAATCATGACATTGTTAACTAATTTTTTTTGGTGCAATGCAATTATAAGGTTGTTTTGTGACCGAATGTGAAAAATTTTCATAATTTTTTAAACCTCTGATAGTTTAGTTTTAAGTTTGAAACTTGTGAGTGGAAGAATTTGTATGAAGAGTTGTTCCTTTCTACTTTATTACATTTTGACAGTTGATTGGATCCCCTCACACGAGTATGTGTTTATACTAACTAGGCATAGATGCTACGCTATGGCACAGCCTAAGTTGGAGATAGATTCCATTTATAGGTATACTCTAAATTGAATGAGGAGATGATAGACACTGATTTTTAGAGATAAATTCTAATTAAATGAAGAGATAGATTACAATGAATCAATATATATTTTTTATTTTGTTGTATTTTGATTGGTTGAATCTCCTACTTGTGATTAGAGTGCGATTTTTGGTTCCTCTTTTATTAATAAGAATTGATTTGTGACGTGCTATTGTCAAGTCTGCTGTCAATGCTGTGTGTGCTATGTATAAATGTTTAGCCAAAAAAATATTTATTAATTCATTAGTTGTTTTAGTGTCATTGTAATCTGGTTTGGCGGAAGTATGGTGTGATGCTGTTTTATGTTTCCAGAGATACTAGGGCGGAATATGCTAACAAATGGCTTGAAATATGCCAAACTGGTTGTTACATGTCAGAAGATTTAAGTTAGGTTATGGAGAGAGAGAATGATAATTCAAAATGAAAGAGCATGTAGTTTGGTTAGCGTTGATTATAACAATGAGCGGGTGAAAAGAATACTGTGTAAACTTGTGCAATTTTGTTTATGTTGTATTGCTATGTCTTGCATTTATCAGTGCAGTTACATTATTCTGTAAGGTGGTCACGGGAAGGTTTTTCTTTTTTAAGGCGGCAAATCTGGTCTGAAGGTTTTTAAGGGATATCTAAATTGAGCTGGTAGATTGGTTTTCTGATAGTTTATCTGCATTTAATTAATTGATGGTGTGGATCAAGCAAATTGCCATTTGTGTTGGTGATGTGATTGGGAGTTGTCAAATGTCCCTTTAGTAGGGCGATATAATTTGAGCTGCCACTGTTTCATGTTTCCATTTTTTTTGTTAATTTTATTGCGCGATGCTGAAATATGGTTGTTGCAAATCCAGATATTTGTCTTTATGGTCATGCCTTTTCTATCTGAATGCTAATTGTGATATTACTTTGAATTAGATAATTGAAGATGAATTACTCTCTGAAGAAATTGAGTGTCTCCGGGCTTCTACTGCTGACTTCATTCCACCTCCACTAAAGCGTCTTCAGATATTTATGAACTCTTCAATTCATATAGATAAGGGTAAGCAAGAATACAGTGTAGCTACAAAAATGGTACTTCAGAGTTGTATGAGAGAGTTGTATCACCATGCTCGTGTTTCGGGAGTGCATATTCTTGAAAGTGTGATTGATGCAGCTCTGATTTCTATCAGAAGAGAAGAACTTCAAGAAGCAAGCAATGTATGTGATTTGTCATGACCAAAATATTATGGTATGGTGGCTGTGAGCTGTATGTGGAGTTGGTTATTTTATTTTTATTGAATAGGGCATTTTGCTTTGTGTATAGTACCTGTCTCTTTTTCCTCTTCTTCAACCCTTGGTGGCTTCCATGGGATGGGATTTGTTGTCTGGTAAAATATCAGCTCGAAGGAAGCTTATGCAACTTTGTTGGACTAGCAAGTCACAAATGCTGAGGTTAGAAGAGTCTTCTCTCTATCGCAAAGAATCAGATGAGGTACTCTTTTTTACTTTGTACTCAGGTTGCATGGCATCTTTTGCATCTTTATGTGGTCATTTTTGATATTCTGCAAAATAGGTATCCTATGTGGAGCATCTTTGCGACATCCTGTGCTACCGGTTGGATCTTGCTTCTTTTGCTGCTTGTGTCAGTTGCGGGAAGCAGTGGAATTCTAAAATGTCAGTATTATTGTCGAGAAAAGAGCAGATGGTAGACGAAAATGCAGATATGTTTTCAGACACTTTTATGGAGAACTATGTGCTGGAGAAACTTACTGTGCAAGGTCCTATGCAGGTGGTGTCTTCCCTGTTGCCTTTCTATCAGTAGTAGAAATTTCTGGTCAACATATTGAAAGTCTTTGTCATTTAATTGCTTTATTTTTACTATGACCTAGATTTCCAGTTGACATGCTACGTGCCCCCAGAACTGAAAATGATAGATTATAGTCCTATTGTACAATGTCAAAACCTAATAGAAAATAAGGAAATTGGTTGAAAATGAAACATTTCAGAAGTTTTTTAAAACGTGGAATTTGACAATGTTTTGAACCTCTTGTAAGACAACTAATTTAGGATTTCCCTAGTTTTGGAAGGTGTAAGTCATCCATGTTCCTTACCTGATAATCCTACAGTTGCTTTAGAGCTTCTTTCAATACAACTATTAATTGTTTTGGCTGACTGCCTAGTATTTTTTTTCATCATGAATCGACAGCTTCCATGGTATCGTGCACATGATGATACTTGTTGTTTTGCGGTGGTTGGTCTCATGTTTGTAGCAAGGGGATGGGCCTTAACCACTTTTTGGAGGCAGGGTGGTAGATTGACAATTAATGTAGTCTCATTATGATTAATAGCATCTTAACATTAGACAAGCTTTAGAAGAGAGGTTTTCACCTTGAAATTCTTTGTTCTTTGTTCAAGCAATCTAATGAATCTTGAGACTATCTTTTCTTAGGTGCTTTTACAGTTTTGTGTGTGTGGAGCTTGTTCCTTCGAAAATGTCATATTCATAGCCGAATTTTCTCCTTCGATGGAGAGAGTGATTGATAACTTACTATTTACGATTAGAATCCATACACTAGCATTCTTATTAAGCTTATCTTAGTATTTTCATTGCCTTTAGATGGTATGAGCATAGCAAGAGAATCTTCCAATGTATTTCTGCTCAATATCATACTCTCGGTTCGTCTATAATCTTCAAGATTCATTAGCTTCTGAGGTCCTTTACTACAAGCAAAAAAATTTGGATAACTTTAACTTTATTGTAGACTTTTGGATGTAATTTTTCATATTTTTGACCTTTTGCCTCTTATCTCCTTCAGGTTTACTAAATGAATTTTAACTTCATAAAAATCATATGTGGAACCTGGCTGATTGTATTTTTATTAGTAGACTATTTTTGTTTTGCCGATCTAGCTGGAATAAAGTGTAGATGTTGATTACATCATTTAATTACTCCTTGACTATCATGGACTGTCTCTTTATCAAGGATGCTGTTCTCTTGATCCATCTTTCACTGCCGTTTTGTTTGACATAGTAAAATTTATGGTTTTGTAGGTGCTATTTGATGTGGTTCCGGAGATTAAAATTCAGGATGCTATTGAGCTGATTAGCATGCAGCCTATAGCTTCAACTCCTCCTAGGAACAGGTTTGATGCCAACATTTGGGATCTCTGCAGCATATTGGTTTTGATTGACGTATCTTTATTTTAAGCAATTTGTTTGGAACATTGGTATTTTTTGTAAATTGAGAAGCAACAATTAATTGAAAAGTGACAAGATATGAAGTCAAAGGTTTCAAAGATAGGTGCTGAATATTTGGGAATGACACATCACCACCACCTTCTCCCAACTACAGGGTCTGCCGCAGGGATTTTCTCACTGATTAGGTGTATCCACACTGAAGGAAAGGCACAAAACCCATGCGTGAAAACACAAATTTATATTGATGCCCTGCCTGATGCAACCTCTGGAAGAGGGAAAGATGTAGATTAATGTTATTGCCATCATATACTATCCAAATTGTTTGATAAGCGTCTTGAGATGAGTGTTGTACCTGATACTTCAATATAATCACCTTCCATTGTTGAATCATAAACAGCAAGAGTTACTCAATGGTATTCTTAATTAAGCACTTGCAATTCAGATGGTTTCTGTTTAGTTGAGTCATATAAACTACAATAAATGCAGCTATGAGCAACACCATTTGGTTGCATATTGAGAAGATGTAATGAATTTTTTAGGGAAATGGAGTTCACCTCATGTACATTTCAGCTTCGAGATCTTCCACAAAAATTTTATATTTCAAGTCCAACTGGTCAATTTTTTTGTTAGTATAGTATAGTTGTTTATGTTTACTTGGTGTTGAGATCTTAAGACCATGTTTGATTTTGTGGACCTACATGTAGGTTTCCTATTTCAGTGCATATTTAAGCCTGCTCTTAGACACCAAACTTGGAAGATGCGAAGTTTTCCTCCATCTAAAAGTCTCAAATTTGACAATGTTAGGTAATTGGATAAAAAATGGTCACCCTTCTTGATAAGGATCACGATATGATGCAATGAAATAGGGCCAAGACATCTGAATGAGCGTATAATTTGGAACTAGGAATGTCCCGTAATAAGCAGAAGATTTTTTAGAGAAGGACCAGAAAGTGGGTTTGGCTTAATTGTTTTTTCTTTGCTCTCTCTCTCTCTCTCTCTCTCTCTCTCTCTTTTTCCAATTATCTGTGTTTTATTCCTTTCTCTTCTATGATTAGAGTATATGTAAGTTTTATGCCTTCTTTTATGCCTGCTTAGGATGCAAGATATTGAGCTTGTGCACATGCGGTATGCTTTACTAGCAATTGTTCAATCTCTAGAAGCCATGGAATTAAGTGCGTCGCATAAAAATGAAGCTTATGAGCGCACAGCTTTTGCACATTTGGAAGATCTTAAGCTTTGCTTGAATTCTATCACCAATGTTTCACGTAAGGTAACAATTTTCTAGATATTGATGCAATTTTCCATCAAAAACATTCAGAAACAAGTATCTCTATACACCATTAGTGATGCATGTTAATATACTAACTGAAGTATGAAGTGGCATGTTATCCAATTATTATAATGCTTATGTCTTTTCTCATTAGGTTCCAACTAATAATTGCCCCTAGCTTTGTGTTGTGATGGAAGTTGAAACATGGAGTATTTTTGGCGGGTAGGCAATGGTCAGGAATGTAAATCCTTAAGTCTATTGTTGAACTAAATATTTAGTAGTTCCCTTTCCTAACAACTCGAGTTTTGGGACAAGTAGTTAGACCATATAAAATGTGCATGGTGTCCTGAGAAATATTAATTTGCCCTATGTTGTGTCCAATGGATTATTTGCCCCGTATTTGTTCACGAGTCAAGCTTTAAATTGCTTACACATAAGAGGGAGTGTTGAACTAAATATTTAGTGGTTCACTTTTCTAAGAGCTTGAATTTTGGGACAAGTTATTAAACCATCTAAAATTTACATCCATATTAAGTGATTTTTTTTTCAGAGTCGTTGATCAACTTCTGTTTTTTGGGAAGAAATTATTTATGTTTATCGCATTGGTCATAGTCTATAACACTCCCCTCACTTGCTGCCAAGTTTTCATCCTTTCTATTTAGTACATAGATTTCTGACATGTGAGCAATAATCCTTTAAAGAGTTCAAAGAATGATCCTGGTTCTATAATAGAACATAGTGTGAAAAGGTAGAGATGAATTTACGTTATATATTTTAACAACAGATTATGCTTTAATGATATATTTAACGCAAATGCTTTATTTAAACCAGCCAATTGCTTTGAAAGTTGTTGTGTGGCATCTCTTATTTTAAATGGAGAGGCTTGATGAAATCTTATGTTTAAATGTTACAGTTTCATATTATTAACCGCATGCTTACATAAGGAAACACCATGGTGACAATGAAAGTTCTATTGTCACAGTCTGACTTTGTGTAAATTGGCTAATATCTTTCCTGAGTCAACATTCAACTAAATGCAGCAAAGGCAAAATTTGTATTACAACATACACTAGAATCAGTAAATGATGCAAACCTGCAAGATAACTTGGGAAGAACAGGTTTACAAAAACCCTATTCTTCCTAAACTTTATCCAAAATCACTTAGAAGATGAACAAAGGCCGCACAAAGCAATAGGGTAGCACAAAACAAAAGTTGTTGTACTTAATAATAAGATGATGGCCCAAAGCCTAGAAAAGAAAAGACTTTTTCCAAATTCGAGAACAAAATTAAACTAGGAAAACATTAAAACAAGACTTAATCCTCTAACGGGAAGAACTAAATATGACTTCAATAAACATGCTTAAATTAAGGATGGACTCAGATAGGCGATGAATAGGATAGTATCCATCATCAGTAAATTGACCTAATTGTTTAGAGAGGAAGGCGAGATCTAGGTTTTCTTCTTGCTCTTTTGTCTTGTCAATTTTGGCAGCAGTCATGTTACATCCAAGACCACAATTATAAGCTTGATAAAAATATGCTTGGGATTTGGGTGTTTATAACCTCAGAAGACAGATCTCAGTGAGAACTCATAAGAATGAGAAGTTTGCTCATGTCAATGTGAGAGTGCAAAGTGGATGGCATTTTCTTCATTGAAAGTTTCCCTATTTGGTTTTTGTTGATTTAATTTATCTTGTGTTTTGTGGAACTCGAAATTAGTTATTAATGTTGCTGAAGGGAGTCGGGACAAATCACGTGCTTGTTTCTTACAAATTTATTGTTTACAAAATGCAAATGTGATGAAATGTTAAAATGAGAAGCCTCTTTTGAAACAGATAATGATGATAGGCATTATCATTGGGATTTTGCATATTGAAAGTGTCTCTGTGGATGGGAACCAACACATCTCATTGGCTTCTGAAGAACATTTTCTCTCCACAAATGTAGCAGAAAGAAAACAAGTGGTGGTTTTTTTGACATGCTACTTGATATTATGAGTAGTAAGTTGCCATCATCTAGTAAGGAACTTGAAGGCACAACAACTGCTGAAAGACAAGCTTTGGAATGGAGGATTATGGATGCAAAACATTTTGTGGAAGATTGGAAATGGCGGCTATCTATTTTACAGCGTCTTCTTCCATTATCTGTACGTAGTTGGAGTTGGAAGGAAGCTTTAACAATTTTACGAGCTGCTCCTTCCAAACTTTTAAATGTGTGAGTGGGTTACAAATTGTATGGATAGTTTTATGGTTTAATTGTACAATTGGGACTGATTTTTACTTTTTTGGACCATCTAGATGTATGCAGAGAGCAGAATATGATATTGGAGAACAAGCTGTTCAGCGATTTTCCTTACCTGCAGAAGATAGAGCAATACTTGAACTTGTTGAATGGTTGGATAGAACTTTCACCAGGGCATCTGTACGTCGTAGATTTGCATTTGTTTACTTGTCCTCCTAGATATCATTTATAAGATCTATGTATTGACTTCTTATTTCTATCTATATACGTGGGTGATGTTGAAAATGTTTTTGATTTAAATATTTATCTGCACATTTTTACATGTTATGTAGATATGACTTTCTATTTATTTTTCTGAACGTTTAGCATATATCTATTGTTAATTTTCATTGTTGTGGAATATGGATCCCGTTAAGTGCTTTGTAATTCAATTCCAGGCTGAAGATACCATATCACGTGTTGCAGAGGGAAAGATGAGACAACCGTTGGACTTGTCATCTATTCGTGCTCAATTGGGCTCTATAGCTGCTGTTAGTTTTACTGAATGTATAATTTATTATTTTCGTTTATCAACTGCTAGCATATTTTCATGTGATCTTTCATTGTCAGATTCTTCTTTGCATTGATGTTGCTTCCACTACCGCTAAGTCTGTAGATGTCTGCAAGCAGCTCCTTGACCAGGTAAGCAGCCCTTGAAAAATCATCGAAATTTTGACATATATATATATATATATATATATATATATAGAGAGAGAGAGAGAGAGAGAGAGAGAGAGAGAGAGAGAGAGAGAGAGAAATGTATCTTCATTAAAATTAATTTTGGGCAGACCTTTGCATATTTTTCGGTATATTTCCTCAGGCACATGTTCACTCCTATCTAAGGCCAATTGATTCTTTATAGATGCAATTTCTTGCATTTTATAGACTACATGGCTGTTTATGATCTATGATCACCTGCTGAAGGTTGCTTTGCCTTCTTTTTTAATACAGGGTAGAGTTTTGTTATCCGAGATATATCCCGGGGTTCCTCCTAGAACAGGTTCAAGTTACTGGGATCAAATTCTTGATGTCACGGTTATTTCCGTTACTAAGCGCATCCTTCAATGCATGCAAGATATAGTGGAACAGGTATCACACAGCATTGTAATCTTTCTATCTTCTTCCTTATTTTTCAATATTGGTTAGAGCTGATCCAAAAAAACTTTGGGGAGAAAAAGGTCTTCTTGTCATACACTGGCACTATACATGTTTTTGCTCTGATAGAGACATTAGTTGTGATCTTCATACCTGCCTGAGGGTTGGCTTACTGTGATTTTCTTTTTAGCTTTTGGTTGTTATTTTCGAATCCTCCTGCCCTGCCCCTTTTTGATGCTTAGGTTGCTTGTTTCTCTTCGTCTTTGTGGTTTTTAATGAAATTTTTATCCTGAAAGGATAAAACATAAGTTACCTCACACATGAATGTGTTGGCCGAAGTGAGTCTAGACTTTATGTCCTTAACTCGTAAGCTTAAATCTTTGAAGTTGCTATTGGAAGTAGGACTGTTTAGAAGTTTATGCGCAAGCATCATAATACTTACATTTAGAACTTCATTCTAAGATCAAGTTATTTTTCCATTCACCACACCAGTATTCACGGAGTTGGCTTTGTTACCATTGGTAGCTTAATAGGCAGCACAAACAGGCTGGCATCTTCGATAAAGGTCCAACAAAAGCTAAAATTTATGGGATTACCTTTACTATTAAATCTTGTATCTTGTCAATTTGTGGTTATACACTAAGTTGGAAGTTGACAACTTCACTTCTATTTGTAGGACTGTTCGGTTGTTATATTATGTGATACTTTAATAGTTCATCTTTTGGTCTTGATTTTTATGGTATTTTTATGTTTAAGATACTCATCAAAATCTCTTCTACATGGACTCTTAACTTGTTAAACAACTATATTATTCCTCTCAATCATATTTACTCTAAGAGTCTGAACGGAATTAATGCTTCAAAGTTCCATTGATAGATTGAGTTCATTAACACTATATATAATATATATGCTGGATCCTGGCATCGTCATTGTAGATACCTGGTACTCAGCATGATGATATTATTGCTTTTATTGGGGCAGTTTTTATTTTTTGAATGAACTAATCATTTTTATTTTTTGAATGATATAACCATGTTTCATCTTTGTATTGCTAGGAGAGGCCTGCAACTTTGCAGATGATTCTATCTGGAACAGCACACTTCTCAGTACCCAAGGAATCAAGAAAAGGACAGAGGCAGCGAGCCCTGTCTATCTTGCACCAAATGATCGATGATGCTCATGATGGAAAGCGTCAATTTTTGAGTGGTAAATATGTGCAATTATGTATTTGATTTTTATTCTTAACTTATATATATATATATATATATATATATATATATATATTGTTATTCTTTATCCTTTTGTCCATGATATTGCTATCATACTCTTTATCAGGCAAGCTTCACAATCTTGCCAGAGCTCTTGCTGATGAAGAAGAGACACCAATCATGCAAGGGAAGATATTTTTATTCTGATCGAAAAGTTTTTGAAAATTCTAAGAAGGATGTGGTGCTTGGAGTAGGTCTTCGGGCAATGAAAGCATCTTCCACAAGTTTAGGAGGTGAAGAAAGTGAGGCAACTATTAAAGACTCTGCAAAAAGTGCATTTGGTTCTTTGAGCGGAAAGCCTGTCACTTATCTTTCCGCCTTCATTCTTTATATTGCATCTGTTGGTGATGTGGTTGATGGAACTGACACCACTCATGATTTCAACTTCTTCTCACTAGTATTTGAGTGGCCTAAAGATGTAAGTTTCCTGTGCTTTAATACATCTCACAATATAGTTTGTGCATCTAGGACATTGCATATTATATCTGGAAATTTGGTTTTCATTAGGTGTGTCACTTAGGAGTGAATACAGATTTCATAGAGGATCAGCTTCTTGCTTAGTTTTGAGGTCTAGTGTTGGTAGCGAGTTGTGCACATAATTTTTGAAATTTTCGTCACGAATTAATCTACCTGCTTAACTGGCGCTTTCAATTGTTCAGCCATTTGACATAACTGGAATCAAGTATGGATTTGGTGTTGTTTGATCTTTCTAACTTGTATCATTTGGCAGCTTATTACTCGTCTAGTATTTGGGCGGGGTAATTCTGATGCTGCTGGAAAGCTAGCAGATATCATGTGCGTTGATTTTGTTCATGAGGTGATATCATCTTGTGTGCCCCCAGTGTATCCACCAAGAGCTGGGCATGATTGGGCGTGCATTCCGCTTCCACCTCTGTCTTTTGAAGCCATCCCAACCAATAAATCTTCTCTGTGTCCTCCTGGAAAAATTGAATCATCTTCATCTAATTTATCGCCAAGAAGCGATGCAACAAGTTTTGCTCTCCATCTAAATATTGTGAAGCACTTGGCAAAATTATCTCCAGTGAGGGCTGTACTGGCATCTGTGTTTGGGAGTAATATGCTGTTGGGTGATAAAGATTCATCATTAATTAGGATTTCCAATGATTCGTTAAGCAGAACTTCAGACTCTGACAGATTATTCTACGAATTTGCTCTTGATCAATCAGAGAGGCTCTATAAAGAGGTTTCATTTATAAATTACTTATTTATGGGTACATCTTTTGATTTATTTCTCATCGTTTAGGTTTCCAACACTAAACCGGTGGATTCAAATGCAGTCGAACTTGCATAGAGTATCAGAATCTACTTCAGCAACTAATTTGCAGTTTGAAACACATCTAGATAACTGTACAGTTACAGCCAATCACAAGCGAGCTTGGGAACCAGAGAATGACGCTGAGCAAGATGCTGACAATAATACTTTAAGAGTGAATACTTGTGCACCTAATCTTGTAAGCTCTAATTATTTGAAATCAGAGAACGCCATGCATGAGGTTGCAACTTTTCTCTCCTTTGATTCAGAGAATGAAAGGCCATATGAAATAGCAGTTGACAGGTGCATGCATCATGAAGACAGTCATTTATGCTAATTGTTTGAGAATTTTGCTTATAAATGTTGTTGTCTGTTCTTATCATAAAGTTGAAAACTACTATTGTTGGGGATGGGAAAAACTGGCTAATCTAATATCTTTTAGGTTTAATTGAAGTTTTGAGCTTGTTTGTCCAATCTTGGTACTTCCAGCCTTTCTTTCACTTTTATTATGTTTTTAATTCTAAAATTTCCATCATACCTCTAAAATTTTCAGTTTTTTATGCTCTTAAATTTTCCTGAGTAAGAAAAATACTATCCATGATGGGAAAGGTGCCTTCAAAAGCATTTTTTGGTTTTCTTTTTTGAGCAAGCGTTTTACTCATAATATTCATCATTTTTCATAAATTAGTTATGGATGGTCTATGATCGAGAGAAGTAGTGCAATGGTTCCATATCCTCAAATCAAATTATTTTAGGGATCAGATGGATATTGATGATGATGAAGACAATGATGTACTTAACTTGATTAATTTTATCTTAGTTCCTTGCTTGATCAAGGATGAAGGTATACTACTGTGATGGTTGTGTTGTGCTCCCCATTGCATGGTGATTATAAATTTTAGATGATCTAATCACTTGTCCCAAAAGCTCAAGATTTTAGGAAGGGGAACCATTTGGTGTTTACTTTAACACTCAACCTCACGTGTGAGCAAATTTTTAAGGTTTAACACATGGACAAATACGAGGCAAATAGTCCATTAGATACAACATGAGGCAAATTGATATTTTCCTGGGTATAATGCTAACGAGATTCGAACCCTTGATACCATGTAAATTTTATATGGTCTAACCACTTGTCCTAAAAGCTTAAGATTTTAGGAAAGTGAACTACTTAATATTTACTTAAACTATGCTATAGACTTGACCTGGAATATTTATGTAGTCGAGGTGCTATTATGATGATATTAAGTTGTAATTTTTAGCACCAAGCACAATATTCTAGATTTTTGTAACTTTTATTTTCATTCTAGTTCATGGTGGACAACCTTCTTGTAAATTTTAGATGGTCTAACCACTTGGCCCCCAAGAGTTCAAGCTGTTAGGAAAAGGGATCTCCGGGCACATATCACTAAGGGGATTCGAACCCTAGACCTTTTGCTTTAATATTATGTAAATTTTAGATGGTCCAACCATTTGTCCCAAAAGCTTGAGCTGTTAGGAAAGAGAATCACTAAATATTTATATCAGCACATCTTTTAAATGCTTTTACTGTTGCTTTTTAATTAATTTATTTTGTTGTACATGTTACAGATTGATTAGTGAAGGAAAACTGATGGATGCTCTTGCCCTTTCCGATCGATGTCTACGCCATGGAGCTTCAGACAAGTTGCTCCAATTGCTCATAGAATATGGTGAGAGGGACCATCTTGATTCTGGACGTGATGATGGATTTGGAACAAATAGTTTCTGGAGAGAAAGTTGGCGATTTTGCCAACGATTAAAGAATAAACAGCTAGCCGCAAAACTTGCCCTCAAGTACACAAGTTTTTTTATTTTCTATTTCTTTTTTCTGCTTTAACAGTTTGTTAGATATAGAGAGGAGAAGCCTATAGAGATTTTAACACCTGCTGACAGATTTTCTACTCTATAGTTAGAGCTTTTGACCTTTTTCTAATGAATTAGCCTTGACCATTGAGCTATGATCTCTGTATTGCATTTATTAGTTGCTAGGCTAGAGATATTTAATCTTCATACATGATAACGTTTTGATCTGTTATTTTGTTTTGGGTATCCCAATTCCCACTTAATTAATACTCTACTTGTAACAAATTAACATAAATTCGTATGTGGTACTTTTTTATTCATCTCCTACTTACCAACTCTTATGTTTGGCTGTTAGGTATTTGCACAGGTGGGACTTGGACTCTGCTATGGATGTTTTGACTATGTGCAATTGCCATTTACGAGAAACAGATCCTTTGAAATTGGAGGTGCTACTTTGTTATATACAATAAGAATATTCATATGATAACTGTCTTGTTTTCAGATACAGACACCTACATCGATTTTTATTTAGCCATCAAATATATGTTCTTACTTCGGTCTAGTAGCGACAAGTAACTGTTGTAAGGCTAAAAAGTAAAATAGCACAAAGAGATGCTTATTTCCTATGGTTTGTGAAATGCACAAAAGCAATCATGTGAAACTTGGCAGATTTTCATATTCTGTTGTTATGTTCAATTTCAATGCTTAGCTTATCTTTTTGTCACTTAGCAACTTTCCATCTTCTTTTTGTCTTTTTTGATCCTGACTATTCTCTACTTTTGAATTTATTAGGTGTTCCAAACAAGACAGGCCTTGCTGAGATATAAGCACATTTTATGTGCAGATGATCGCCGTCAAACTTGGCAGGAGGTTAGTATATATTTTTTCCTTCCATTTTTTGGTAATAAGGATATCTTCTTGTAATTATGTTATTGTTTTAGGTAGAAGCTGAATGCCAAGAAGATCCTGAAGGTCTTGTTCTTAGGTTGGCTGGCAAAGGCGCCGTTTGTGCAGCCCTTGAGGTGGCCGAAAGTGCAGCATTGTCAATAGACTTACGAAGAGAACTGCAAGGTCGACAACTTGTCAAGCTCCTAACAACAGATCCGCTGAGTGGTGGTGGACCAGCACAAGCTTCCCGTTTTCTTACGTCACTTCCAAATTCGGATGATGCTTTACCTGTTGCAATAAGTGCTATGCAACTGCTTTCGGATTTACGATCAAAACAACTTCTGGTATTTGGGAATATTTTCTGCTTAGTTTCCTGTAGACGAACCATGCTAAATTAGCATAAATTTGTCATAGGTTCATTTTTTTCTCAAGCGATGGGCTGGAAACTTGACAACTGAGGAAGTTTCACGGCTCAACAAATGGGCACTTGGTCTTCGTGTTTTATCATTTCTTCCTCTGCCGTGGCAGCAAAGGTGTTCTGCATTACATGAGCATCCTCATCTGATTTTGGAAGTTCTCTTAATGAGAAAACAGTTGCAGTCTGCTTCGCTGGTATTTACTCTTTATCTACTTATGCCTATTGGTGTGAAACTGTTGTCTGTGATGAGTAGTATCTATTATTGCATCTGCATTCATGCTCAAATCATTCTTATCTATTTTCCTTTTCAGATCATGAAGGAGTTTCCCATGTTGAGGGACAACTCCATAATACTTACATACTCTGCAAAAGCAATATCAGTCAATATTTCTTCCCCGCCAAGAGAGCAGCGAATATCTGTTACAGGTTTGAGGCCAAAGCTGAAGGCAAAGGCTGGAATGCCTTCCAAGTCAAATTTTACAAATAGTCTCAGTAAATTGCAGAAGGAAGCTCGCAGAGCTTTCTCTTGGGGTACTCGTGATATAGGGAATAGGATTGCTCCTAAGGAAGTTCAGCGGAAAAGAAAAAGTTCAGGATTGACATCATCTGATAGAGCAGCATGGGAAGCAATGACTGGGGAACAAGATGAGCGTGTTTCTGTTTATTCTTTTGAGGGGCAAGAACGCCTGCCATCAGTTTCAATAGCTGATGAATGGATACTAACAGGAGACACAAACAAGGATGATGCAATTCGATCAGCTCACAAATTTGAAAGCT
Organism: Piper betle; assembly: GCA_033002965.1. NCBI lineage: Eukaryota > Viridiplantae > Streptophyta > Magnoliopsida > Piperales > Piperaceae > Piper > Piper betle. Next base: position 33,502 of record JAURVB010000151.1, on the reverse strand, counting down.
CTCCAGATATTATCCTTTTCAAGGTCAAATCTGACAGCCATCTGCTTGTGTTTTTAGCTATATTGCGTCACTCTAGGTGTATAAAAATTCTCGGACTGATTTATCTCTCTTTCATGGTTTTTCTTTTGTATGAAATGCTAATCAACTTCAAGCATTATGCAGTTTTTTAGTTTCTCTACTTTATGTTATACCTCCTACAAAATAGTTGTTACTTGTCTAACACACGGACTATAAAAGGGAAAGGCTTGAAGCAAATTCTTACTGCAAAGCCACTTGCAAAGTCTAACTATGCTAACATAAATCATCAGGTTGCACATGTATCCAGTATAGTCTCTTAGAAGCTTTGTATTCCTTTCTCTTTTAGAGTTTGCCAGATACTCTATTATGAAATTTTTTAAATTGATGAAGATCTTATATAAATATTTTTTATTTTTAGGTTGCTTCTATCTATTGGTTTAATCAACAAAATAACTTTAATAACGAATCTTTCATAGAACTTTATTCGTTGCAGGCACTGCTTTCTTTGTCCAGTGATGAGTTAGTCTCTGCCAGAGGTGCACTTGATCTCTGTGTGTCTCAGATGAAAAATGTGTTGAGCCAGCAACAGCTAACACTTCGTGCATCTATGGAAGTTCTTGCACGAGCATATCACGCTACAGAAACTTATGTTCAAGTATGTATTGTATGTTGTTGTTTAATCCATAATTTTATAGAATATAGACATGAGTATTTGTGCTATTTCCTCATTGTCCATGCTCTTTATCAGTTTTATCTCTCCACGAAAACATTTTTTTGGATCCTCTATTGATTTTGCCAGGGTAAAAATTTTTACATCGTTTAGCATCTGTGTTCTTATTCGCATAAGGTTACCTACCCATATAAAAGGGTGAATGGGATAGAATCCAAATGGATAAGGATCATAAGATAAAAACTTACATAAAAACTCACTTATCACTCTTAATTGGTGATAAAATTGGGGCACATTGGGTGACAAGAGTATGCTCATAGCAACTATTTCTTTGAGAATGTAAGGCAAGTAGCATTTATTGTTATAGAATGGGATGTGGAGTTAGGTTTTATGAAACCATGATGATCTATAGAAACGGAATGACTTGCAGTAGAGAAGAATTGCAGTTTGAATTTAATAATTAAGGTACAATTTGATGATTGTTTTGGTGTTATGTTTATGAGAATAGAGTAGAAATATTTGTCTGGCTTTATAATAATGCTTCAATTTGGCATTGCCAATATTAAGGATTTTGTTTGTAGGGTTTGATGTATGCCAAATCACAGCTACGGAAGCTTTCAGGAACTAGTGATTTATTGAGCAGTTCAGATAGAAGTCGTGAGACTGATGATGCTTCTTCTTATGCTGGAAGTTCAGGTAACAGCATGTATACTGATGATGTTTCCGAGCTTCTTTCTCAAGCAGATTTTTGGCTTGGGCGTGCTGAACTGCTGCAGAGTCTACTTGGATCCGGAATTGTTGCTTCCATTGATGATGTTGCCGACAAAGAGTCATCGGCATGCCTCCGAGATAGGTTGATCGAAGAGGAGCAATATAGTATGGCAGTGTATACATGCAAAAAGTGCAAGGTGATTTATTATATATATGCATATTTTGCTTGAATGTTCTAGGTTCATATGACTAAGCAAATGTTTTGCTTGCAGATAGATGCTTTTCCTGCATGGAATGCATGGGGCCATGCCTTGATCCGCATGGAGCATTATACTCAAGCTCGGGTGAAGTTCAAGTATGTATAACTGTATCTTTTGGATATGTTTGTCTTTTAGTGAGTCCTTAATTTCATGTGACGCTTCTGTTCATATTTTGATGTTTTTTGACTGTTAATAGACAAGCTCTTCAATTGTACAAAGGTGATTCAATTCCAGTCATAATGGAAATAATCAATACAATGGAGGGGGGCCCTCCTGTTGATGTCACTGCTGCACGTTCTATGTAAGAATTTTCTTTTGTTCAACTTTCATATCTGTCCTATTTGTCTGTCTGCAGGTATAATTCAGCATACTGATTTCATGAGGATGTTGTTAACATTAAGCTTTCTATTTAGCTATTCACATGTCAAGTTTGGATTCTATTTTGAGCTTGAATGATCACTTGGAGTGGATTATTAGGAAAGCAGATTGTTGGTTTCCTTGGCCACAATATCTGTCAGAAAACCCCAAAATGTAACTTACATTTCTCGGAGTAGGAACCTCAGCCAACCGCTGATAATGTATAATTTTGTGATCACTTCTCTAAATGGAAGAGTAAGGAATTGAAGAACTTCAATTTAGACAAACCACTTAAGCTTACAAGCGGAGTCGAGGATCTACAAGCTCACACTCACTTTATCAGTCAACAATTACATTCCTCCCTCCCTCGCCCACCCCACCACCCCCCTGCCCCTCTCTCCCCTCCAGTCCAATCCCCAATTGGAATTTATGTCTCAAAAGTTCTAATGTTTCTTTCTTGATTGAGTATAACTTTAAACATGAAGTTTCCTATGCTTTTAATGTCCTCAACTTTTGACTCCCTGTAACTGGCTTCTGGATGTAGTTATCGTAGCTTTTACCTTTTGAGGCTTAAGCTGACTTTTTTTTTTAAATTATTCTTTGAGATTATTTTAATAAAATGCTTTAACTTCATAGAAAAAGGAGTGTCATGTATTATATGTGTGAGTTGTGACTGAAGTTTTTCATTCGTCTCACAATGTAAATGCTTAGGGCCAAAATGCAGTCTGATGACTCTATCACCCCTTAGCCTCTTCAAGTCGAAGATCCGACAACTTTGTTGAATTCTAAATTCCTATGAAGTTGGATTACATTCTAGATATATTTGTGTGTGTGTGGAACCTTTTTGCTTGGTCTGCTGATATGGTTGGTGTAATCAAAGATTGCTTGTTGTCGTTATCCAACAGCATGTGGTCATATTGATGGTTGGCAATAATGATGAGCTCACAAGTGTATAGGTCTAGGCTTTTTGATTTAGTTGTTTTTCTTTCATAGTTCTCATTGAAGGTCAAAGAAGCATGCAAGAAATGTTCCTCTGACTTGTATGACAACTATGGTTGGAACTGGAAACAAGTTACATGTGTACACCTTACACATGAACCCTTAGGTTTTGTTAAGATGAATGAGTTAATAATTGCATGTACTTTAATTTTGCTTTAGTTTGACTGACTTTAATATTTATTTGTTACTAAAAAGTTTGTATATTGCATGATGTTGCAGGTATGAGCATTTTGCAAAAAGTGCAGCTACTATATATGATGATTCCCTTTCTGCTAACGCATACTTAAATGTTTTATATATGCCATCGACATATCCTCGTGGCGGGAAGCCTAGGCTTTTTCGATATGCTTCCAACAATCCAATTACATCCAGCTCGGATTTTGAAGATGCCCCTAGGAGCAGTTTGGATAGTGCCCGATATGCTGAATGTGTGAGCTACTTGCAAGAAGTAAGCTGTGAATGAAACACCTTGGTTCTGTTAAAATGATTGTTTGAGTTTACCTGTAATTGCTTTCTGTTGTTTTATATTATTTTATGGATGTGTGCATTTCCTTCTGCAGTTTGCTCGCTCGCAGCTGCTTGGCTTTATGTTCAAACATGGTCACTATTCTGATGCATGCATGTTGTTCTTCCCCCCTAATGGGGTTCCCTCTGCCCCTACCTCGCCTATACTTGGGTTATCAAATTCTGCATCTTCAACTCCACAGCGTCCTGATCCTTTGGCTACTGAATATGGAACTGTGGATGACCTCTGTGACCTCTGTATTGCATATGGTGTCATGCCTGTCTTGGAGAATGTAGTTTCAGCAAGAATGACATCTGCTATTTCTGGTGATCCAGTAGTGAGTCAGCACACTGCAGCTTCTCTGATCCGTATTTGTGCTTACTGTGAAACACGTCGCCATTTCAACTATCTTTACAAGTTTCAGGTTATTATCCATCTTTGTCCACTGAATTTAATATCATTTTTCATGGCTTATCCCACTTATGCATTATTCTTGTCTTTTGTGTTCTTGCGTAAGTGTTTGCATATATGATAATACAAGTGATTTCCTGATATGAGTCAAATAAAATTTCTTGTTGCATATTTTCAATCATTTTTATGCTCAGGTAATAAGAAACGACCATGTTGCTGCCGGGCTTTGTTGTGTTCAGTTATATATCAACTCATCCTCCCAAGAGGAAGCAATCAAACATCTTGAGCATGCCAAGGTGTGATTATTGTCGTAAAATTTTTTTCATATATGGGTATCTGTTTATGCTGTTTTTATTTTATTTCAATTTACCAGGAAAATAAATGAGTACCTGAATATGTTCCCATAGTAGTGTGATAATTTGTTTTTACTTAGAATGATTTTATCTAAACATTTTTTATACAGTACCATTTTGAAGAAGGACGATTTGCTCGCCAGCGAGCAGGAGAAGCAACAAAGCTTATCTCCAAATCCGTCCGGGGAAAGTCTGCGTCAGGAAAGTTTACTGAAGAAGGACTTATAAAATTGTGCTCAGCAGCGAGCCTCCAGGTGGATATAGCCGTTTTATTTAGTTGTCCTTTGGGAAAGTTTCAGTTCTTCGGGATCTTTTTTCCCATGATCTTTCTTGATTTATTCTAGTAACTACTTTCAAATGCTATTAAAGTTTATCCTTTCACCAACTCTATAATTCAGAGAAAAACATCTAAAAAGTAAATATGAACAGCCCTAGTTAAATGTTCAAGAATCTTGGTTGAGAGTAAGAAGTAAGAAATATCATCATCATCATCATCTTCGACATCTATAATTCATTATTTCTCAAACAATCAAAGTTATGACTGACGACGATGATTATTTTTGTTACTTTTAGTATTATCATAATCATAAAATTATGAAGATTTACATTCTGGAAAATTTACAAAGTTGTCGTTTATTCCTTTTTGCAATGTAGTTTTTTTCTATATTGCTTGAAATGTCTGGTTGTCTTGTTCTCTGATGCTTGTTGGGTAATTTATAGGCGGATGTTTTGAGATCCTTCAATGATGTAGATGGTCCACCTTGGAAATACTCCCTTTTGGAAATCCAAATGATCTTGAGACTTTCAGGTTTGTGCTAAATTTTTAAGTTGGTTATAACGTGATCTAATTAACAGATTTTTTATTTATTTGATGAAACTTGAGAAATAAAATATATTTCTTGACGTTCCACAAGTTAATACATGGCTGGAGCCACCGAGTCAACATGTTCTCTACCTCTCTCCTTAGCCTTCTCTTCCTCTCTCTAAGTTCCCTTTTCTTTTCCTGCTCTATCCTTGTCTCCCCTCCCTGATTAAGGGATTAGAGGGATAATTTTAAATGTTTCGTAAGTACTCTGACAAGGATTCTAACACCTACTTAAAAGTCTTGATAAATCAAGCATTTAACAAAGAGATATAGAAGAACCAATAAGAATAACAATATTCAGATGAATAGGAGAGGGAAAATAGAAGGATTAAATTTTTGAACAGTAACAAAACCAATTACACTTGCCAATTTATCATTGTTATAGTCCTTTGAATCTGTCTGCTTGTAAACAGTGCTGCATTATTTCACCTACACTACCTCCCCTTTTCCTCTCCTCACTCTCCTTTCTCCGCTCTCTTCCTTTCCTCTCTCATGCTTTCCTTTCTCTCTCCCTTCCGTCTCTCAAGCTTTCCTTTCTCTCTCCCTCTTCCTCTCTCATGTTCCCTTCTCTCTCCCTTTCCTCTCTCATGCTTTCCTTTCTCTCCCTTTCCTCTCTCGCTTTCCTTTCTCTCCCTTTCCTCTCTCATGCTTTCCTTTCTCTCTCCTTTTCTTCTCTCATGTTGGCCTTTCTTTTTCCTTTTCTTCTCATGCTTTCCTTTCTTTCTCCTTTTCTTCTGTCATGCTTTCCTTTCTTTTTACTTTTCTTCTCATGCTTTCCTTTCTTTCTTCTCCTTTCCTTTTTCATGCTTTCCATTCTTTCTCGTTCCCACTCACCAACCACTCTGTCCTCTATTCACAAACCTTCCCCTGCCATTTTTCCTTTCTTTCCCACTTTCTTACCTCCCCCTTCTCTCCTCCCCTTTCTCCTATTGATGACCACACACCTCTTTAGAAGGTGTCTGACCTCTTAGATGGGGAGAGGTGGGATGTCGAGGAGAACAACCAACAATTATCGTGTTAGAAAACTGCTAGGTATTTTTAGCCTGCATTGACACCTTATATTTAAGAAGTTGTTTTTTTTGTTTGTTTTGTTTTTTATATATAATAAAAATGATAAATTTTCAAATAGAACTTTTTAAAAGGGAAACTAGTACAAAGCTAGAAACAATTTCAAAGATAAGGGAAGAACAAGAACTTTAGGACAGTGTCTGGGCAGCTATATCCATAAGTCTGAAAGAAAATGACAATGGTCAGTGATTTTGTGCTTGACAATTAGGACTTCTGAGACCAGCTTGACTTGTGAGATAACAGAGGACGCCAATGAGTCTTGATGCATTTTGAGGTCATTGAAGATCCTGCTTGGATACAAGAAATTGACTAAGCATTAGTGTGAAACTCGTGCACGAAATTGACAAAATAAAAAACTAGGGTTCATTTTATGACACTGTTATTCACGTTGGTTAGCTGCTCATCCTGAATGGCTCGTTCTTTTAGGAAGTCATTATTTTGTTAGCTTAGCAAGTATGTCAACTTGTCAAGTACAATAGTAAGATCCTTACAAGCCACAAACAAGATTATTTAAGTCATTATTAAGCGTGATATCCTAGGCTTTCATTTTCGGTTGGTTTTGGTCCTTATTGTGTTATTGATCATGGTGTCCAAACACTTCTTCAATTTTTCTCTACAGGAGAAGATGTGAGGTAGCAGAGAAACTTGCTGAGAAGAATTTTGATCTAGCTTACAATGTGATATATGAATTCAATCTTCCTGGTAATCCTATTGCATATATCTTCTATTAAAAAATTTTCTAGTTTTTATCATGAAGATTTCTGTGCTTGTGGAGATAATATGATCTTTAACTTTTTGTACTTGTCTCCTGACCTAACAGTGTGTCTGTTATATTGTGTTACAGCTGTTGATATATATGCTGGAGTAGCATCTTCACTTGCAGAGAAAAAGAGGGGTGGGCAGTTAGCAGATTTTTGAAGAACATTAAAAACAATGTTAATCATGACGATTGGGATCAGGTGTGTATCCCACCTATGCATGTTGTCTTCCATTTCTATCATGATTAATATCCATGAACAGAAGATTGTGTGTGCTCTTAAAGGTTTTTCATTTAAGTTTATAAACGCATGTGGGGAGGGAGGAAGTGGTGAGCATGTATTTTTGAACCCTTTAACAGTTTTTAAACATTCCAGTGCGTTTATGAAATCATACTCTTTCTGTTTGTATGTTTACACAAGTTATCCCTCATCACATGTACTCTGGTGTTGAGAGGTTTGACACTGTCACTAACATGGTGGATGAATCTTCTTTTCAAATTGATATCACAATGTAGGTTTTGGGAGCTGCAATTAATGTTTATGCCAATAAACACAAAGAACGACAGGACCGTCTTATCGATATGTTGATCAGCAGTCACAGGTATTTGTTCAACCTCTGGATTTGTTAAGATTTATTGATGACTGTTATGTTACGACTTCTGTTTAGAAAATGCTCTGACTTGCATAATGCACATGCACAGTATCAATAGAGAACGTAGTACTATTCCCTGTTTACATGGTATGCTTAGTATGTAGATATTCCTGGGAAGTTAATGCAATCAATTAAATGCATTCCTGAGAGCTTAAACATTTAGTTTAAATATTTGATGGAAGCTATGCATTTATGATTATGCAACAATGAAACTGTGGATCATCTGAATGCAGGAAACATGAGAATTCATGTGTTGAAATTCTATTAATTAGAATTCAAATAGGCATGATATAGTAGTATAGAATAGGTAGGATAGCATGGAAAGATTATAGGGGATGAAAACTTGTTGTAATCAACCCAATTACCATCACTATTATTCTTGTATCTATACACTTTTGCAAGATACGAAGATTACTACAACTCACACAATGAAATCCCCATTTATAGCAACAACTTAACCTCCTTGACTAACAACCTTTTAAATTTAAATTGCAAGAAGCAGTCAGCAACTATCAAATTTGAATTCTTCAACATGTGACTAGCGTCACGGTTTAAAAAATTGATTCAATGAAAACGAGGATATTAGTATAGAATATTAAGGAAAACTTTGACCATATTCTGTAAACTATTAAGGAAATTGCTTTTTTTTAGTTTGTAAATTTTACAGAGGTTCATGTAATCAATTGGTGACTACATCATGCAAGGTTTGATTGGTAGTATGTGGAGATATTTTAAGAAAGCATGGAGAGCAATGAGTTAAGGTGAAGAGACTTCTTCTATAGTTGAGGGTGATACTTAACGGCCAAAAAACGTAGTTCAACCTTAGTTATATTGATAAAAGACTAATTTAGAGCATTTTCTGATCTGAATTGCTTTGTCTGCACAGTCCACACTTTTATTATGATTTTTTATTATTTTTAGGAAAGTGTTGGCTTGTGTTGTTTGTGGACGTTTGAAGAGTGCCTTCCAGATTGCATCCAAAAGCGAGAGTGTGGCAGATGTTCAATATGTGGCTCATCAGGTTCTTCTATTTCCTAATTGATGCTGTACTCATTTTCTGCTCTTGGTTTCTTGTCCTTCTCTTGGTAAAATGATTCTTGTTGTGAAAACATGTTGCTCTATTAATCATAATTCGTTGGCATGTCTTGTGTGAATCTGTTTGAATTTGAGAATGACATAATTTAAAATTTTTAGTGAAGAATGGTGATTTTGGTCCTTGCTTTCTCATATAGAGTAATGTGGGTTTATCTTTTTGTCTTCTCACCTTTTGACATGTCATTAAGGAAGTTTATTTCTTGTTTTATATTTCTTAACTTAATATTTTTGTCTACTCACTTTTTTGACTTAATATTTATTGTTTACTGACTCAATTGTTACAATCTAGAGCTTTACGCAAATTGTTTTTGGTTTTTTCACCTGATTATCCATCTTTCACTTCTTTAAGTTTTAACAATCCATTCCGTTGTTGAACTATGTACCATCTATTTCCATCTTTATGCATCGTTAGCTAAGAAATTCCATTTGATTTTTGTAGGCACTGCATTCTAATGCTCTCCCTGTCCTGGACATGTGTAAACAATGGCTAGCTCAGAATATGTAGTCCTGTTCTAATTTCAGCTCATCAATATGGTTTCTGTCTGTTTTCAGACTAATATGTGAAGCCCCAAATGCTATGCCTTGCTGTTGAGCAGCTATAATTAGAGCTTTCTTTTGAAACGGCTCAGAGTTTCTCTGGCGTGTTTCTTACAGGAAAGACAGACAAGAAACTGTGGCCAATTGATGCCTGTTCAGCCACAAAGCTAGAAATGAAAAGTTGGTGGCCAACCAGCCCCAGAAAAAAACATGCATGCAACTTAGCAACTGAAGGCTGGCCTTCCACTTGAGAAAATCGTAAGCACTGTTTGGCTCCTACAAAGGGCCCCCTGCAATTTATTGGTAATGCTGTGAGTTTAGTGGTTAAAAGGGGAGCCTTGGAGCAACTGATGAGAGTTGCTGCATGTAATTGAAAGGTCATGGATTTAAGTCATCGAACCAGGTTGCAAAAATGCAGGGAAAGTTCTTGCTATTGCTATAGTAGACCCTATGTAGTTTGACCCCTCCTGGACTTGCACTTGCGAGTCTTTTGTGCATCGGGCTGCCCTGCCTGTGTGATTTTAGTGCTAATTGTCTGTCATGCACAAAATGAGGTATGTTCATATATTTAGGCTGGGAATTTGATTTGGAGGACCGCCGTGACAATGGTTGAGACGCTTATGCATTGTCACATCTTTTTAAGAGTGTCTTTTAATTTCTTTTGTATCTTAATGCAATGTCATTCATGTGTATACACATTTGATGTTGGTATAGAAGGAATAGAAAATGATATAGGTTCTCTCTTTGGAAAAGAAAAATGAAGGAATTGTGTATGGCATACTCAATTGGCATTAGTTGAAGGCACAATTATGGTTGGGAAGATTAGACTCGTTTTGTTGCATTTAGGCCAGGAGATCATTAGGTTTCGGCTCGTTTTTACTACCCTAGGTCCATCATATCCGTTTTAACAGCGAGCTCAATAAATAAAAAAGTTTTAAAAAAAGGAAAAAGCCTACGCATCGATGAAGCATAATGTAAACTGATTTTAATGAAGAGATGATGTGGGAAATGCTAGGGCGAGTACTGTTTTTCTGATAAAAATTATGAGTACTACTATCATGACCATCCAAATGTCAAGAAGAAGATGGAATCTAAGCTATCCGAAAGTCAATAAGAAGACGGAGGCTCTAAGCTATCTGAAAGTCAATAAGGAGGCTTTTTGTTTTAAGGGGGTATATATTAATTGGAATTCGATGTTGAGCCATTTAAAACGAAATTGAATGAAGCAGTTTTGGTTCATCCGAACTCTGACCAAAAACTGATTTGTAACCGTGGTTCGGGTTAGCCAAATCATGCTCACCTCTACTTAAAAGGGCGGATCAGATGTGACCATTCAAACTTGAGGTCATAAAGTTCTCGTTTAAGTTAAAACGATGGTCTCACCCTACCATGATGTGGTAAACAATTAGTGCCCTTATACAATTTTAATAACTATGTATAATTAGTGCCTTTACATCATTGGTTTATTTTTAATAACTTAAATATAAACTTAAAATATAAATCAATGACATGGGTGTATAATGTATTAGATCAGAAGTCATCAGGCTAAAAAGTAATTATGATTTGCTTTCTGAAGGGAGAACTTGACAAGCTCTCACCTGGCTACCGAATAACCGAATATTGCAATGAGGCATGTGACCTGCCAATAATCACTAAAATTCATTTCAGTCACCATGCATCGCATTAGTATACTTCTAGACTGAATGAAACTAATTTACAGTTTCTGCTTGACGTCTTTTTGATGATGAGTTATTAGTTAATGGATGTATGTCCATGTATTAATTCCTTCAGTATCTTTTACCAGAAAGTTGCAAAATCCAGCAGGCAAAAATTGTTATTTGCTCACAGGCTTGCACATCCGCTTTCCAGCGATAACATCCCCATCATTCTCGCCTCCACATTCAATTTATCTCAGACTTTCAACTCAATCCACATACAATCTGATCAGCTCTCAACCATGAACTTCAAAAGATAAGGAAAAGAGTCACATCCCTGAGTATAAAACATTCATATATATATATATATATATACACACACACACGATTTCACGTAGAGAGACAAATTAAGTTGGTGGGAAGAAAAAGCATGTAGGTAGAGCGGCGATAGCATGCAATATATAACTAAAAGCTGTCTCTCCGATTTATTGCCGCCAATTAACAGCTATAAGCTAGCTGGTGTTCATCACCGTAGCTAGTATTTAAATCTGATGATGCATGGGAAAATTGAAGAGGGACTAGTGAAGATCACAATTTAGCTAGCCAAAAATGGTGGTGAGGAGAGCTTGGACAGCGCTGTGTGTGCTTCTTTTAGGATTTGTTGTGATGGGTACTAGTCATGTTTGGTGTGAGCGATTAGAAGGTGTTGATGGCAGTACTACTACGATTGATCATAAGGCTTTTGGAAGGACTGAGACGGGGGTGAGTGATTGCGTTAATGGGAAAGGTGGGAGGAAGCGAGGAAAGAGTGGAGGTTTTGGTGGTGGCGGCGGCAGTGGCCGTGGTCGTGTTCGTGGTGGAGGAATTGGACATGGAGGAGGTGGAGGATTGGGAGGAGGACACCGGGGTGGCTTTGGTGGTGGTCATGATGGTGGTGCAGGTGGGGGCATAGGAAGAGGTGGAGGTGCAGGCGGTGGAACTGGTGGAGGAGGTGGTGGCCGCGGAGTTGGAGGAGGAATAGGAGGTGGTGGTGCAGGTGGCGGAGTTGGTGGTGGACGCGGCGGAGGAGTAGGTGGTGGTATTGGGGGTGGAGGTATCGGTAGTGGTGGTGGAGGTGCCGGCGGAGGCATTGGAGGTGGAGGTATAGGTGGTGGGAGTGGAGGTGCCGGCGGTGGTATAGGTGGTGGGAGTGGAGGTGCCGGCGGAGGTATTGGAGGTGGAGGTATAGGTGGTGGTGGTGGAGGTGCCGGAGGGGGTATTGGTGGTGGGAGTGGAGGTGCCGGCGGTGGTATAGGTGGTGGTGGAGGTGCCGGCGGTGGTATAGGTGGTGGTGGCGGTGCCGGCGGAGGTATAGGTAGTGGGGTGGAGGTGCCGGCGGAGGTATAGGTGGTGGGGGTGGAGGTGCCGGCGGTGGTATAGGTGGTGGGGGTGGAGGTGCCGGCGGCGGAATAGGTGGTGGTGGTGGAGATATAGGTGGCGGTGGAGGTGCCGGCGGAGGTGTTGGTGGTGGTGGTGGAGGCGTAGGTGGCGGTGCCGGCGGAGGTGTTGGTGGAGTTGGTGGTGGCATCGGTGGCGGTGCCGGCGGTGGTATGGGGGGTGGAGGAGGAGTCGGCGGGGGTGTGGGCGGTGGAGCAGGTGGTGGTATCGGAGGGGGCGGAGGAGGGGGAATTGGCGGCGGGGGAGTAGGAGGTGGTGGGGGTGCAGGTGGGGGTTTTGGTGGTGGGATTGGAGGTGGAGGAGGATTTGGTGGTGGTGGAGGTCTCGGTGGGGGTGGTGGAGGTCTCGGTGGGGGTGGTGGAGGATTCGGCGGTGGTGGCAGTGGGGGATTCGGCGGCGGAGTCGGTGGAGGGTTCGGTGGAGGAGTTGGCGGCGGAGCAGGCCTAGGCGGCGGCAGAGGAGGAGGACTTGGTGGTGGTACTGGTGGAGGAATAATTGGCGGTGGTGGAATCGGGGCAGGGATAGGAGTACAAGTCGGAGCAGGCATGGCCATTGGCGGCGGCGGAGGATTTGGCGGTGGCAGTGATTCGCCGGCGCCGTAGTTGATCATGGAATGGAATGAGATTATATATGACCGTGATCGGTGTTTGTTCAGAATAAATGACTTCATTTTTACGTTCTCCCTTAGCCTTAACTTGCATGCATGCATGCATTGCATGCATGCAAGGGAAGGAATTCCATTTCATGTTCCCTTTGATTTACAAGTGGATATAATATATTTCTGTCAAATAAAAATTGCTTCCTCATCCTCATAACTCACAAGATGATTAATCTTTACTTTCATTCATTTTCTCTAAATTTTAGATTTTTTTTCCAATATATATGATTCCTAATATTTCAAAGACGTATTTGATCTAATTCTATTTTATGTCGCAATTTGCTTTTGAGCACTTCCTCTCCAATTCTCCTGAATAATTAATGTAACATTTTTTCCCATGATTGTGTTTCTCTAACTAGACCGTCATGGGCTTGGGCAGTTGGACCTAAACTTCGTCTCCTTCTCTACCTGACCATGCCCCATGGGCTACACTTGCGAGCCCATTTTAAAAAACAAAAACATTCACACCCATGGCTAGCCTCATCAAAATAGCTATTATTTAAACACTTTATATCTATGTATATATATATTATTTAAACTTTCTATGACAGAAAAATAAATAAATAAATAAATAAGCTGAGCCTTTTAAGAATAAAACTATTTCATATATAAAAACAAGATTCTCTGCTAATCACTCGTTAACACCACCTGTATCAATTTTTTTACACCAAAAAGCAGTTTATCTGGCAAGCCATAGGATACTATTTTATGCACTCCTCTAATATTCTTATTATTATAACATTAATTATAAGCATGTGCCTAAAATATAACCTTTATCTTTCGCTCAAAATTCGAAATCACAAACTCTCCAGAATATTTCGGTATCTGCAACTTGTGGGCTCCACTTCTGCACCCTTAATATATTTTATACCAATAAAGCCGATTTCTCTCCTTTTCTTTTTTTTTTGTTTTTTGTTTTTCCTTTTGTTGATATTATTATCTGCGTGAAAAGATAACACAATGGTAATATTTTTTCCGGGCAAACAATGGTCCATTTTGCCATGATACAGTTAAATAAAAAATATGTCATCTCAATGTTAAAATTTTACTTCTTCATTGTAGAATTACAGTCAACAAATTCTTGCCGGAGAGTATAAAAATATGCTATTTTTAACCGAAAATTTTATTCCTTTAAATTTTATTAATATTTATTTGAAATTATTTTTGTATTATTAATTAATCATCTGGTCAGTGGGAAACCAAAGAAGGGGAAAATAAATAAAGTGCACATCGTTTAGAAGAGAATAATAAAAATATAACTCGTTGAATAATACTGGAATATTTTCGTTGTGAATACGACAACCCGGCGATTGCGTTTTTAAAAAAAATACTTTTTTTTCTTTTACGCATTTTTTAAAGAAATAATAACGAGGAAAAAACCAGCGTATAAGTGAAATTACGAATCTACCCCTACACGTGGGGGTGCCTCGTGTCCCACGCAAAGGGGACAGCCCTCACCGAGGAGGCAACACGTTGTGGTCTCCACAAGCGTGAAGCGGGCCCCACTTATCTGTCCAGTCTGGACGAATCTGGTCCGTCGGTTCCCCCGAAGACCAATTCTCCGAGATTCCTCCAATCGCAGCCGTCGGATTGTCTCGGAAAACACACCAACCGTAGGGAAAGGTCAAGAACCACATTCGGCCACGGTTTTGGGGGTTTTTTCAAACCGACGCTAAAATCACAATAAATAAATAAAAAAGAAACTCCCCGCTAAACGACAAAACGCAACACCAAAGCATATTTTACAAAGGCGCGGTGGGGCCCGTTATAAAGTGTAACGTAACCGGGACGGCCATCGTTAGCTGCCGTTAATAGACGGCACACCGTCTGTTTGGTTGTAGTCGTAGCTCGTAATTATTCGGCTTGGAATTAAGGATCTCTTTCTAGACTGGACAAGGGGAGCAATGTGGTGTTTGTTTTAACATGCTGAAATGTTGCACAATGCTTGCGGGTACCCTTGTATTTTATTTGTTGATTTTGACTGCTTAATTGGGTTTATCGACCTATTGTTTTCAGATTTGTTAATATTCTACATTAAGAATAAGTTAAACGGATGGATTAATCATGCTATATTGTGGTCTTTTAACTTACTACCATCAAAGATTTGCTCCTATTTTTTAAAGTACAATTAACAAATATTACATTTTGTCCATTTTCCTTGTACAATACACGGATAAACACTGAACTAATTAATGAGATGGCAGATCCTGATTTAATTTGGAGATAGATTATAATTAAAGAAGATAGATTATAACAATAGTGTAAATCAATTAATGTATTTGACACTTACTAAGCTTTTGTTAGGATAGTTTTCTGGGATGGCTACTTCCCTGCAATATACAATTATACACACATGGAACGTAGGTCGAACCCGGCTTACCTACTTCCGTCACCTCCGACATAACGCCGGCGACCATGAAAAGCGAGGCCCGGTGTTGACGTTTTGTCACCTTCCCCATCTCCTACCACCGCCATGGCTACGCCCTCTCCCCCTTCTTCTACCCTTCCACTCTTCCCACCTCTGTACGTGCCACACACCCATATATTGACTACTGCACCACTACTAGCGATAGTTGCACAAAATAGTTACACTTAGACACACATAGAGGGAGTCTTGGTATAGTAACAATAGTAAATACGTATTGGGAATGGTAAGTACGTAGCTGTCAACCAATGAATGATGATGAATGAATAGAGAAGGGAGTGAAGGCAAAGGGGAGGTGTTGGGGAGGATTTGAGGAAGGGATGGCCTCCATGGCATCCGCTTCCCTGACTTCCATGCTTATCCATGGTTAACATTGGTTTGAGGGAGATGGACCAGATGGTCAAGTAGCAAGACTGTGCCAGATCAGATTTTTTTTTCTCTTTCTTTTGATGTTTTTTTTTTGGATTGGTTGGTTGCTGGGGATTTGTGCAGCTGGGTTGAGCTGTTATTGGATTTCTGAGGAGAAAATCTAGGTGGGTTCTTTTACTTTTTATTTTATTCATTTATTTATTTATTTTTGGGGGGTAGAGGGGTTGGATTTGTAGATGGTTGTGTGTTGCATCTGGGTTTTGGACAAAGATTGCATTTTTTGCCGTTTTCGGAAGGTACTGGTTTCTGATCGTTTGGTAGAGTGGATGTTTTGAGGATCTTATCTTTGTTCCTTTTTTTAATGTTTTGATCGATTTTATCGTCACTGAGTTTGCCGATCGTATATCCGATTGCAGGTGCCTGGATTTGATCATCCATGGACGCTGTTGTTAAGTCTTTTCCGATAAGAAATGTAATTAAAAGCGCTAAAAGTTGCAAATTTCTTGCACATTCGGGGGTCTGTTGATGATCATTTGTTTTGTAGCCTACCCTTGATTTGCAAAAGCTTCGTAGTTTGTTTTTTCAAATCTTGTTATTATTACTCCGATTCATAGTCGATGATCGGATCGATAATTTTTAGTTGTAAAGGAATGATAGCACAGGGGATGTTAATCCATTGTTTGTTATGCAGGGAAGATCTATTTCTGCAGAGTCTGGTGCAATGCTGAGGAAGAGGGGCAGGCCTTCTCATCATGATCTGAGCAAGGGTCAAGAAAAACCTGATTTTGATCGGGAAAACTCATCTTTTGCTGGAAATAGGAGCATGCCAATTTTCAATGTTCCTGGTCTCTTTGTCGGATTTAGCGGTAAAGCTCAATCAGATTCTGATTCTGCTAGGAGCCCAACTTCTCCACTAGATTGGAAGTGTTTTGGTAGCTTGCTCAATCCACTGGCATCCCCTAGGCGCGGCTCCAGTTGCCTGCAAAGGAGCTGGAACTGTGACCGTGTGGGATTAGGCCTTGTTGATTGCCTCAGGGATGAACCTTCTCCCTCCAAGAAATTCCCTGGTGTCTTGAAGAATTGTAATGTTTCATGTGGATTTGAGAAGTCCATTAGCAATCTTTGCAAGGGGAGCAGCACTGCTTCCTCAATCACCAATCCTTTGTCTCGGCATGATGCCAAATCTCCAAATTCTTATTCCATGTCTTTGGAGAAGTCCACTAGATTTTTACCCGCCTCTGAATGCATTGCCATTCTTCCAGCACCTCCTGTGCTCTCAAAACTGAACCCTACCCTACAAACCATGTCCAATCTTCACTGCCACTTCCACGCTTAGTTTATTACAATCCCACACCAAATTCTGAAAGTTTTCCTGCATCAGATGCTAAAGGAACAATGAAACTTGGCAATTTTTCTGGTCAGCCAAGTTCACTTCCCATGCCTGTTAACTCTAGCCGTGGGTTTTATGGATCTCTTTCAGCCAAGGAAATTGAGCTATCTGAAGATTACACCCGTATAACATCCCATGGTCCTAACCCTAAGACAACCCACATTTTTGGTGACTGCATTTTAGAAAGACACACTATTGAGTTGAGTGATGATAATGCGGAGGATTGGATGGTTGGATTGCCTTGTCCAAACTCAGACTACCCATTGAATGATTTTTTGAACTTTTGTTTTTCCTGCAAGAAGAAATTGGAAGAAGGCAAAGATATATACATCTACAGGCATGTGCAATGTTTCTCTCGTTGAGCAATTACCAGAAAATGTTGTACGAGCTGCCTTTCTTGTTAATAATTGTTACCTCGTTATAGTTTATACGTTGAGTATTTGTGATACGCTTTAGTATTATCAATTATTTGAATTATAAATATGGTCATTTGCCGTGGTGATGCTTGTTTTCTGATTTCTGTGTAAGCTCTAATGACTTGATGCAGGTCTTGCAGCCAAGTCCCTTGCTGTAACTTTTGGTGACCAGCTTATTTCGCTCTTGTTTCCAAATGTTTTAGTCTAAAATTCTAAATTTTTGTGGTGTTTGTGTTCTCTCTGCAGGGGTGAGAAGGCTTTTTGCAGCAGTGATTGCCGTGCGCAGGAGATTTTGATTGAGGAAACGGATGAACATGGTTCAGATTGCCTCCCTGCGAACTCACCCTGCCCTGGCAATGCCATTCCTACTACTAAGGCTACTGCTTCATAGATTGAGAGAATATATCGCACTACCCATCTTGCCATGGCCAAATCAAACTTCCCAAATGTTTGAAGAAAAATTGCAGTGAACAAGCCTGATCGTCTGTTTACATAAAGAGCTGTTTATGTGAATTCCGGCAGCCATGGATGATCAGTTCCATTTTAGTATATACTTGTTTGCTACTATTTGGCTAGAGACCATCTGGAAGTGGGTCACGGGGATGACAATTAGTAATCAAATATCTTCTTGATTATTCTAGTTTCCATCTTATTTTTGGACGAGCTTACACAAAAACTGAAAAGGGTATAACAATTCTACTTCCTCCTATTAGTAGAGATCTGAGATCTTGAGAGGGAGGTGGCTACTGTTTGGTGCACCCTTGTTACTTTCTGCCTCGTATTACGCAAAAGTGTTCAAGCTCTCCATTATTTTTCTACACTGATATCATGAAAATCGTTTTGCATGTGAAGCCTTAATTATAGTATTCTTCTATATTGTAATGTTTGCTGTTAAAATGCGAGAATGTCAGAGCTTAGGCCAAAAATGATGACCAAGTTAAGTTGCATTTGTCAACAGCTCCCAAACACAATTGCGGGAAGTACTCATCATCCTTATTGACGCGCACAAGGACAAGAGCTCGATGTTAAAGAACAGTAGGCACCGCTGGTTACGCCGTGAAGGGACGGTGCGTACACAAAATGACAGTTTACCGCATTCCCATCCATCATCTCCGTCGCGGCCTCAATCTACCTGCTAACTACCGTGGATCCGTCTGATTTAAACCTCCTTTAGATTCGACAACTGGACGAGATACTATAGGTCCAACCGTTGGTAAGGTAGCCTTGGCCGGGCCTCCAGAATGACTGGTAATAGCCCTCAAGGGCAGATAGATACTTCTACTAAGGCCGGACTTGATAGGAGCAAGATACTGGGTGGCAACAAATAATCTCCTTCCCAACAGCTTGCACTCTTACTAAACCAACTAAAATTTCCTACAACAATTTTGGAAACAGAAGTTAATGGCAGAGGTTAAGTTGATCGTAGATCACCGTTAAAAATCGAGCCCAACGACGTTGAACATCTTACAGCAAATAGACGCAAAGCCACGTAAATGGTTTGATGACAACGGGAAAAGCAAAGCACATACAGATCGAACAAGAAACAATTAAGAAAAAAATAAAAGAATGAATGCAAGAAACAACACTTGCGGGATACACATGAACATAAAGGCATCCATAGCAGCAACAGGGGCAGTCGGGCCATCCCTCTCCGTACTTGCAATCTAGAAGCCCGGTCTTGGATGGAGACAAAATATCAACCGCTATACTTCGAAGCTCTGGCCATAGTTACGCCTGCAAAGATTTGCAGAAGTAATCTCTTATTTCAGACCCGTTTTCTTCTCATCCTCGAGTTTGGCGAGTGTTGTAGGAATTGCACTCGAGGCATTTTTGAGCAACAATATGGTATTGAACAAGCGAATTCGATCCGCAATCATTGCATAGTATCCAGATCTGTAGTGTACAATAAAACTGTTATTTATTTAATTCATTTTATTTTATTTTATTTTATTTTTAATTTTTTGCAAAGCGTAGAAGTGCTACTAGCAGTACGGTCTACCGATAAAGAGGAATTTTAATGTATAAATATCAATCGACGGGGGAACAGAGACTCTCACCATTTTGTTCTTGAAGGGTTCTGGCATAGGAGTGGCAGCAACCTCAATGTCAATTTTTTCCCATACTTTCGACATGTCACACACGGACTTGGAGCAGAGCGGGCAAGCATACCTGTCCACATGTGCATCAGTTTTTGAGTTTGACAAATTCACTAAGTAGCTACATATAGAGGATAAATAGAATGCGAGGCATTTCTCAGATAGCTTACTGGTAATGTTGCTGCATCTCTTTCAAACAATGCATATGAATTGTGTGTCCGCAAGGTAGGATGCTAACGTCATCCATTGATTCAAACAAGTACTGTAAAAGAAATTTAAGGGAATTTAGCACTTAGAATAACAATTTGTGGTTCAATTAAAAGTGAAAAAACAAGCATTTACCAACCTCAAAGCAAACAGGACAATCATGATGCATTGCTCTTTCGACACACGGGTGTGTGTTATTGCACACAGAAGAGTGACAGCAACCTATATAAAAAATCACCCAAACATTAGGTCATGGAAGTCACTGCAATCTACTAGCGAGACATAAAAAGCACACAAATCAAGAGATGTATCTAGCAGTGTCAACCCTACATTAATGTACAGTTCACTCCAACATACAACAGAACCGATCAACTCTATACTACTGTTCATTGATCATGAATTTCCTTCACATATTACAAATATGGAAATAGAGATTTAAGCCATACATTGCCATGAAAATTGAAACAAAAAATTGCATGGATCACAAAGAGAGAATGCAGTACAGTCCAGATAGAAGCTCACCACACTTGTAGCAGTGGAAAAAGTTATCACAACCACCAATTCTGTAATCACACACATTTTAGCCGATTAGAATTGTACTATACACCGACAAGCAAACATCCAATGAAGAAATTAACATAATATGTACATGACATATTCCCAAAAAATCTAGAATAGGAAAGCTCAGTGGCAAACCTGCAAATTCCACAACCACTGCAATGGTATTGCTTTTTAGATGTCTGCAAAATCAAAATAGGAGTAAATTTAATACAAATAAATATAAAGGAGGATGTCTAATGACGCATCTGATCACTTACATCATCATCAAACAACTTGCAGGTCTCACAAAAATATTTACCCATGCACACGCCACAGTTCATACAAACCTGGCGAACCTGCATACAAAGTTGATATTATTAAAAATAATTTCTTGTGAATAAAATCTTAAAATAAAGCTCCAGAATTGCATTCTTCTAGATGTATTCTCAGTTCAAGCCAACCAAAGAAAAAAATATTAAATTATTGTAACTTACATCTTGTTCTGTGTCACACAATGAACATATGACCTGAAAAAGATGTCAACCAAACAATTGTTAGCTCATTAAAAAATTTTTTAAAAAAGCTGGCAAAGGTCATTCCTTTACCTTCTGTACTTGGTGGCGAGGGATTTCATGTCTCTGCTTGAAGTCTACCGAAATTGCATTCTGCAACCAAACATATGGCATAGTTGGTGTACAATCACTTGATTAAATGGCCGTCAATAGAAAGCTTATCAATTAAAATAAAAGAAAATGGCTTGTAAAATATGTTCTCCTCTACCAAATGCCAGAATATGAAGTGGAAAAAGGGCATAAATAATCACATTCACGCCATATATGCTCATGCATTCACGCCATATATGCTCATGAATAAACATGTTCCAAACTATGAAAGCAAATTGATCATAAACTAGGTACTAACATATTGTTGCCCCCATCATTAAAAATTGCGGCCCTATTTTCTTCAATGGTAGACGACAAGCATAACACACTCAAAATTGCAACCTTCATTAAAAAAATGGCATAGATGCAACACATACCAAATGGCTTTATTCCAGGACAAAAGTAAAACGTCCATGAACTTTACCTTAGCCTCGTTGTGACAATGTCGGCAATCAAAAACTTCATTGCAACATGGAGCTCTGATGCGACATCTTCGGCGATAATGTTGACACCTATTCACATAAGATGCACTCACATAAGAAATTTGAATGTTAAGCGGCTAAGTTTCTTGATTGCTTTGAACATCAGACTTGGCCTACCCATGCTGCATGTACCCTCTTTCGAGTTTCTCCTCAGCAGTCAAATTATCTTCCTCTGCAGATTCTTTCATATGCAACAAAGCATCATTTCTGAAATCTTCCACACGGATGTCTTTGTCCATTGGGGCTAATCTTATGTCTTCCTTACTATTCAACTCCTTAATTATAGGAGACTGAATAAAACTTGCCAGAACCTCCATTATGATGTGCACAAAATTATGAACTTAGCTCTCCTGTAAAACAACAGAAGTTTAGGAAAGACACCAAAATCCAGTAAAGTAAAAGCCATCCTATCAAGTGGGTAAACATCGCAATCATCGCTGCTGCTTCTAGACTGCTGCAGATAAGTACTAATCAGCATTTCCTAAAATCCAAGCAACATCGAACAGCTCCAATCAGCATATCCCAGAGAATGAATTTATAAGAGAAAGCCACATGGACGCCATTTTATATATAATAAGACGCTGCATGAAGGCATCCTCGAATCTTCATCCAGTGATTTGCTAGCAACCGATATTGTCTTAACTTCACTGCTCGATGTCACCAAAAACCAAGATAGAAACAAAATGCACCCCGAAGAGAAATGCTCCATCCTCTGGTAGAATCAATATATCACACAGCATCAAACATGGAAAAAAAATATTAAAAAAAAACGTTAAAAAATTAGGAAAAGAATGATTTCCACATTCTTTTATAGAATGGCATAAGCAAGCCTACCTAAGCTTGCAGCTTAATCTTCACGTCTATGTCTAAAAAAGGCCTTCCCGCCCACGCCTTTATCATAAAGGAAGATTTCAGCTGAAGACGAGAATAAGTGTTTGCCTTAGATGTTCATATCAGCCACCAACCATTCCTGTTATTTCTCTTGTAACCCAGTTACGGACTCCAGAAGCAATAATGAATCCTAGTATATTGGCTTACAACCCCTCCAAGGTAGATCATAATAACATGGGTAAGCTTGCCTGAGATTAGCAACTCCTTTAGCTGCAAGTCGTTTTAATTTTATTCCTATATTACTAAAAAATTCACATAAATTCTAGTCGCGGTTCTGCACCATTCTTTTTTCCCCGTGTTCTGATCAAGTTAACTCCAAGCACTGCAACTCAAAACCACTTAATTTATTGTTATTAAAATATAAATACTTATTATTAATTGCATCATGATCTTCCCTCGTCAAGTTCATCAACCTATTCCTATTCCTCTCCAAAGTTGATATATCTTTAGAAATTGAATAAAGCATCGAAATCTTTCCGCTCTAAAGATATGAAGATGCTTCTTTGGGCAACAAGTTTGGCTTCATTCTCAGCATGCTGAATAATTTGTCATTGTTCTCTTATAGCGATTCTAAGTCCACGGAGACAATTGAAACCACATATTGAACATTTATGAGCTTGTCCGCTAAGTTTTTAAAACTACCCTCCAAATCATCTGTCACGCCAAGGCAGCATGAAGGAAGGTCGTCCAGCAACTGGAGTCGCACATGATACAGAAAATCCCAAATGACAAAGAAAACCATTATATATTGCAACTTGTTCTCAAATTAACCTTCCACGTCAACTCCAACTTGAGTGGAATTTGACTATCTTTGCATCTAAATGTAACCTTTTCCACTATTGTCTTACTAGTTCCATATTTCCCCCCTCCCTAGTCTATTTCTTCCTCAGATAATTGGATCTGCAATACCACCATAAACTTATTTAACACAGGACCCTTCATTCTTCAACAGTCTTACCTAGGTTTAGACTCTTTAGACCCAGTGATTGAAGACCCAGAAAGATGTCCAAATTCCCAGAAATTTAGTTATTATTACCAGCGGACCTGCAAACAAGCTTTCAGAAGACTGCATTGTGATTGCCGCAATCACTATCAGACCCACCTTCCATATAGATTTGCCACAATCCAATACAACCTTACGTCTTTCTCAAATTTCCCCCACCCAACCAAAGCCTATTATTTCATTTTTTTCTCTAACAAAATCTTCCACGCTTTCACAAACTAATCTACCACAAAACTCTTCCTACCCCATCATACTTATCCAGGTTTGGATCTAGCCTTCTAATCATGATTGGTTTCCAAGATCATTGTTCAAATATTAGATATGCCGGGATCAGATCCTCTTGAGACTTTGTTATATAACCAGCTAAACTGCAAACTAGCTTTGAAAACCCTCACCCACCAATTCAAAGAAACAAACAAAATGCACGGATCCAACAAATTCATTGAGAGCAATCAACTAACCATTACACACAGCTCCATAACCAAACAACTACAAGCAACATGATTCAACCAAAAGCTAACCACACACCATAGAATAATCACAAACACTAGCTCGCACAATCACCACAACCACACATGCACTCCCCCAATTCAAACTCCAGCAACCAAAACAACAAAAAAACGCATCTCCAAACAGATTTCTATAAAAAATT
The DNA here is from genome assembly GCA_033002965.1 of Piper betle. Lineage (NCBI taxonomy): Eukaryota > Viridiplantae > Streptophyta > Magnoliopsida > Piperales > Piperaceae > Piper > Piper betle. Next base: position 9,360 of record JAURVB010000151.1, on the reverse strand, counting down.
TAAAAAAACTGTTCATCGAAATCGGGCACAAAGAACACTAACCTTAAACGAACAAAACCACAACAATGAGAAGAAAAAAAAAGAAGAAGAAAAATCAAACTCAAAACGAACTTCGCCCACGCCGCGGCCGATCTCACAGCACCAACTCCAATCGATCTGCTAAAATTTCTTCCGATTTCTTCGCCTTGTTAATCGCTACGAGGAAGGGGCGGGCGCGAGCGAGGGTGTTTATATACAGGGAGAGGGACGAGCAGGGGCAAAAGGGGAATATCGAGAGAGTTCGATTGGGGGATGAGGATGAGGTCTGAGTCAGCGCCAATGAATTCGGATTTGCCTGCTTTCTCGCTCGCCAAAATATCAGAAGCTTCCAATTTGCTGACGTGTAATTTTAAACTCATAAAAAAAACTTCCGAAACTCGGATAATTATTTTATTTTCCTGTCCTGGTTGGAATAATGTAGGAACGTTTTTTAATTATAGCTTATAGAAAATTAAGAATGATGTAAAATCTTTTGTAAAAAAATCTCTTTCCTTTTTTTTATAAAAAAATTATTGTTGTAAAATTTTTATATTAAAGAAACTACAGGGTCTTTTACATCTTAATATAAAATATTTTCTTCGGTGGAAGAATAATATTTTTGTCATAAATTATTATATATTGTATTTTATCTATTTTTTATTTGAACTAAACAGAATCTTGATTTAATATTTTTTAAAATCATAAATAGAACTATAATAAGGAGTATTTATTTTTATTTTTGTCAAAATTTGAATTTAATTACTAAATATTTGTCTTGTTTTAATTTGTCTCCTCAATATGTAACTATTAATGTTGTTACTATTTTTTTTAGAATTGATATTACGAAAATCATTTAAGATTATTATTTGTTTAAAGTTAATCAAATGCATACTTTTTGTATTAAATTCTGCTTTCAAAACATCTTTTTATAAAAAATATTTATTTAAATAGTGAAAATGGGTGTCTACCAAAGATCAACTTTTGTTTAAAAATTCGAGTTTGGCTTTATGTTTATATCAAATAATTGAACATGATTATAAACATAGAGTTAAATATGGGCCTATAATTAAAATTGGATGATAATTCATTTAATCGACACAAAGCCAAATCCGATTGTTATATAAAAGCGAATCAGATGAGTTTTACTGTAGATCGCAAGATAAAAAATGCAAAGCACCTTTTTTATAACTATTAAATGAATTGAAAGAATATTTTTGTAATTAAAAATAATTAATACGATTATAAAAAGAAGTACTCGACAGAACTGAAATCCTCAAATTTAAGATATTTACTACATTCAATTTCTCATTACAATTTGATTCATAATTATTTTTGAATACGTATATACAGCTTCTATAATAATATGATAAATAAATAAATAAATAAAAATAGTAATAATAATGATGAGAATAATAATTAATTAACGTTGTGGCGTGGGGGGAGTGTCCAAATAAGAATAACGTTTCAAGTCAGTACACGGTCAGATGATGACAAAAAGGGCATGGGAAAGTGGCGTGCCATGTGCATCCCATATCCAACGAGGGATACACCTCTGAAACGGCCACCGCCAACTTGCATGGATGACACACCCACGTTCCGTATTTTAGTGAGCCACTTTTGCCACATACTTGTCCGTCCTTCTCAAGCATTTGGAAGCGATGGTCCATTAAATACATCACAATCCGACTTTTACAACAATAACTTTTGTCAAATAGCTGCTGATTGGTCTCACCCTACCAAGCTTGACGGTTGGGTCGGGTTTCAAGGGTGCCAGGTTTCAGTTGTTATTTTTTTATGTTACGTTGCGATGGGCGATGGGCGATGGGCGATCGGCGATCGGCGATCGGCGAGCTACTCACGTGCCATGATATGGCACCGTCGAGCCCATACTATATACGCTCGGATCGAGTGGACTGGTATTTACTTTGGTTGCTTCCGTGCCTATGTTACGTTGGAGTGCATGTTAAATCACTTTGCCGAATTTTGCCTGGTATCCAAGGGGAAGGAAATAGGGGAAAGAACATGTTTTTTTGCCCTATTTGTTTGCTTGAATTGTTGAAAAATAAATAAATAATACTTTCAAAAAGAATTACGGTTTCTTACATGCTGGCAGAAGGTATATAATATTTTGTTTGCACAAAATTGTGTGACGCGTCTAGCCTTTTGCATAAATTTATAAAAATGAAAATGGGTTTGCTGGCTTGCTCGCACCAAACCTTATTAGTTATTAAAAAATATTATAATTAATTTAATTTCTAAGTGCAAAATTTGCACAAAAAATTACACAAGTATAACTTTTTATTAATAATTAATTTAAAGTACGAAAGTTTATGATGAAACTCTCAATTTTAAAAAATATTTCCTTCACTACATTTCAATATGAGTTTTAGACTTCAAATCTTTTACTTGATAAATAGTTGTAATTTGCCGAATATAATTATTTAAAAGAGCATTTATCACATGTTATGCACGTTATATATACCAACTCATTATAAATACTCTTTTTAGTAAAATAGACTTGACTAATATTCAAGTAATAACAAAAGAACTGTTTGATCGACTCGGGTTAGTTAAGTCAAAATTAACTAACAAATAAAGTCAACCGCTTTGAATCAACAATTCAACTCAATAAAGTGAAACAAGACTGAAACTCAACTAGGCCAAATGAACAAGCCAGCTGAAGTGAGTCAGATGAGCACATGGACTCAACTAAATTAGTAAGTGGGCTGAACTGAGTCGGGCGAGCACATAGGTTCAACCAGATTAGGCTAGCAAAAGGACTAGATCGAATGGAGTGAGATCATGGACTCAACCAAACTAGGCTACAAAATCAAACCAAATTATGGAGCAAGACCTTTTAAATAATGTTCAACAAATTGGAATTCATCTAGTAACCAATTTTATTCTTCCATTTGAACTTATTTTAATAGTTCTTTTAGTTGCTTTGATACGTGTAATTGTTATGGCTCGTCAGTAATGAACATGACATTTTATTTTTTTCTATAGCGAAAAATTTCTCTAAGCCTGTTCTCACACCGTTTCTATATTTTTTTCACATTGTTTCCATATAAAATGTGGAAATTTTCATTCTATGCATTACCAATATTTTTTATGGACTCAACTAGACTAGGCTAGCAAGGGGGTTGAACCGAGTCGGGGAAGCGCATGGACTCAACCAGACTAGGATAGCAAAGGGGCTGGACCGAGCCAAGGGAGCACATAGACTCAACTAGACTAGGTTAGCAAGAAGGTTGAACCGTGCCTAACGAGCACATGAACCCAACTAGACTATGCTAGCCTCTTGGCTTAACGAGCCTAAAAAATGCTAAAAATATATCGATGATAAAAATACTAAAAATACATTGATGATTCAATGGACAGTTTTCTTCCAAAGTTAACCAATTTTTGGTCTGACCTCTTAGAGAGCCTCTCTGAGTGAAAAATGAGAATGAGAGGCTCTATTTATAAAGGACAAAGGGTGTGGCTAATTACTATAAATACTCAATAATATTGTAACACCTAGTTTCGGTTTACCTGTGAACCAACCCGGAAATGTTACTAGTGATCGAACCATTCGCTAATGTACTTGATTTGATTAAGCTAACCCAGCTCTACTCTTGGCGTCTTAAGATAGTAATGTCACATGCAAAATATGGATGATATGTTTGGGTTTTTACATTGTCTTATATACATGCCATGATGTGCAAACAAGTAAACAAACAACCAAACAAACGAAAAGTTCAAAAGAAATATCTATTTTGAAAACGAAACGAACAAAATCTCTCTTAAAAGTACAATAGAGGCCACCCTGTTATATATTTATAGCAATAAAAATTGAAAACATCATCTAAACAGAGCATAATTTTCACACTCTAGTTATCTTCGCTCCATAGCTCACCCTGTTCATTTTTCACTTTCCATTTGCATTCACATACAAAATACCTTTAGCAGTTTACAAAATATCATTCAAATTCATTATCTACAATTCAATACATCACCAATTACAGTTGGCAAGTACATGTGTGCGCTATTTCATTGCTGCTCCTCCGTAGTCTTGACAGTACGTATTCCTCGAGATCCTCACCTACATATATAATAAAAAGGCGCCAGTAACGAGTTTTACTAGTCTAAAAATAACTAATAACAAACTGACACAGGAGAGCTAACCCTTCTGTTGAATAAAAACATCATATACTTCCTTTAGAACTCTTATAAGGGTAATAATAGGAGTTGTCGACCTCAGGCGGCAGCATCCCCTTTCCATATCATTCTCTTTCCTTGGCCATTAAAACTATCCCTTTGTGCAAAAAAATCATTCTCTTTCCTTTCTTTCCTCTCAACCCTTTACATCCTTTGTATTATTCCTGACCCTGAGTACAAGGGCTGAGTACTCTAAAGCATGCGCCTTCAGTATCCTTTTACGCCACAAGTTTAGGCATGCGCTGCACAGCAGTACTCGTAAACCTTCACACTTCTCCGGGTTTGAGGAACTCAAAGGTGGATTTATCAAGATCCCTTGAGAATGGAGTGAACACTCACCAATTCCAAAGCCCGCTTTGACGAACACACGCCTATCTCAAGACGTGGCCGTCGATTTCCCTTGTTACACATCTCACTAAAAACGTAAAAACTACATATACATAGGTCTGGGTAGGGAATTTAGTAAAATAGGCTCGAATGCATCATGAGCTGGATCTGAGTTTCGAAAACATACTCGAGGGATCTCATCCTCGAGGGTTATTAATTCAGAAAATACAATCGACTAAATAACCAGTGTGGAGTGGGATATGATAAATCCACCATTTAACACATCCTCTTTCCTATTATAAACAAAACACGATAGAATGAGACAATAAACCGAGAGCGGGTCGTAAACGGATCCGATAGTAGATCCAATTATGATTACGCGCCTACGCGACAAGCTCCTACTCCGTACCTACATATCAAATATAAAATCTAACGCCTGCTAACTGAATGATGCACCAAACTCAATATGAATATCACACTTACAATGCAATCATGATCTATTAGGAATCAGCTATCATCAATGTAAAAATAATTCTAATTCATCCTATTCATACCAATTTTATTATGTTTTTCTAAGTTATGTTGCAGTCAACTAGCATGCTCAGATTTAATTTACCTAATTAAATCACTAGCATTCATTCACTATTAATCAAATCATGCAAATCATCATTTCATTCACAATCAAACATTTATGACAACAATTAATCAATCCTAGCATGTTGTGCTAATAATCATTAATTTTAAATAATTAAATCAGGGGTAATTATACCTCTCGTCATCGGTAATCGGTGATGGCTAGGGTTTTGCTATGCGTCTAGGAGATCAAATTTGGCGCTCGACGACACCTAAAGTTCGATCGGGTTTGACTGGATGAGTTTGGCAGAAAATCCAGCGCATTCCAGTAAATCAGGTTTTTCGACTGGTTTTAGTGGTTTTCGACGAGTTTTTGATGGTTTTCCGGTGATAATTGCCAGTTGCGGCTATTGGTGGGATAGTGGCAGTATGGGATACCGTTGGCACCGGCTCAGTGAACCCAACATGTCTACGACGTCAACGTGGTCGACAAAGGCAGCGGCTCACTAGAAAAAGGCGAAACGAGGGCGGTCGGTGGTAGGGTGATGAGATCTAGCCAGGATGGGTGGCAATGGGCTCCGCTCTGGTTGGGGTAGGTAGTAGGAGGGTCAGTGACGTCAAGGCGGCGACTGTCCCTGCAGGTGGGATCAGCAATGGGAGCGCGGTGCTATTGTGGTGGCTTTGGCGAGTCGAGGAGGCCGGGGGTACTCGGGGTGGCACAGAGATGACACAGCGGGGCTAAGCAGTGCCGATCGGCGGCGGTGTGGCATCAGCAACAAACAAAGGGGGTTGTGTCGGCGGTGATAGGGTTTGGGTGTGAAGAAGAGAAGTGTTGGGGGAGGGGGGTGTGAAGAAATGGTTTGGTGGCGATATCGTAAATATATTATATACTACAACACCACAATGACATGTTCTATAACTAAGAGCCCACCCAAACTGCTATATAACGCATCCTAATGCATCATTCGACCTAAAAATAATTTTACAATTAAATACATAAAAAAGAATATATTGCATACTTTATATATTCTGACCCTCATTGCTCATATTTCACGGCTAGCCTTGACTTTGCAGGCGGTTCCTAAATTGACTCGACTCAAACCGACTGGTTCGCTAATATAAACTCTGACTCGAATCACGGGTTTTACAAATATTATTTATGTTTGGCATCTTTATGTACAAATCTAACTTTTAAAAAGATTTTCAGGTATCTTTGAGTTTTTATTTTGATTTTATCTAAAATTTATTAAAAAATCTCAAATAATTTTTTAGATTATGAGTCCTCTTAGAAATTTCTCCATAACAAAATGCCGTACGAAAAATAAGGAAATTTTTTGTAAGAGAATTTACACTAAAACTAACTTATATTTGCATCATATTTAATTAAAATTTTTAAGTAATATTAAATCGACATATATTTATATTTTCCTGCGAACTAAATGAACCTTAAAATAAAAGGCTTAGAAATTTGTAATATAAAGCCATCAAATACATCAAACCTTGATTCATTAAGATGTCACAAAATCAAGTTTTAATTATTATTATTATTATTAAGATTTATATATTGTCAACAATTGATAGAGATTCCTTGTTCTAAGTCAATATTAGATACTTAAAAATTTGGCAAAACCCTGTGACAGGCGGTCACACCCTGTCGAATGAAGCCTAAATAGTGAACTGATGGATTAATGTACAGTGTTCATAGCAAAAAAAAAGAAAAAAAGTTGAAAATGGAGAAAATACAAACAAAATGCAAATTATATTTTTACTGATTCTTCTTTTTGAGTTTGCGAAAAATCAGCAAGGGGCTAATGTTTGCACAGATTGGTATTTATCCAGTCATGTGGATAATTTCTGAGATTTGAACTTATCTATTCACGCGCATAAGTTCTAAGCCTAGGAGAAAAAATTACTGCCAAAACAACAAGAGGGAATTTGTGCGAAAAGTTGGGACGACTCATAATTGCATGCCCGTAACTGTGGAACAAAGGAGAAGATCCTCAAAAACTCTATAAAAAACCGAGCATGTAACACCCCGTTTCGGCTCACCCGTGAACCGACCCGGAAATGTCACCGGCGACCGAACCGTTCGCTAATCTACTGGGTTCGGTTAAGCCGACCCGGATCTGCCCTCGGTGTCTCAAGATGGAGATGCAAACATGAAATGCATGGATGGGATGTGTGGGTTCTAACGTAGTCCTACATGCATGCTATGATGTACAAGCAAAGACAAGACAAAATAATAAATGAAAAAAAACCAAAAGAAAATATATACTATTTTATAAAAATACAGTAACACATAATAATCTACCCTGACATTCAACCATTATCTCATTCATTTTTACCTGAGCCGAGTCTGTACTCCAAGGCTCCCTACTCATTCATATTTATCAGTTCGTTTCATAACAAGTAATTCACTCAAGCAAACACATCAAAATTATCGTTTACATAACAATAACACACCATCATTATACGTTACACGCGGCAGGTACATGTGTGCGCGGTTCCGTGCTGCTCCTCCGCAGTCCCGACAGCTTTCATCCTTCGCATTTCTCACCTACATATATATAGAAAAACCGTCAGTAACGAGTGTTACCGGCCCGGAAAATAACTAATATCAAACTGGCACAGGAGAGCAAACTCTCCTGTTGAATGAAAACCATATACTTCCTCAAGAACTCTCATCAGGGCACATACGGGAGCCGTCGCCCTCGGGTCGACAGCGTCCCCCTATCTTTCACATTCTCATGCCTCGGCCATTTCTCTATTGCTTCTCGCGTCAAATCTCGTTCCTTTCCGCCCTCTGCACCTTCCATATTACTCCTGGCCTTGAGCACGAAGGCCGAGTACTCTCAGGCAGTCGCCTTCAGTACCCTTTGAAACCACAAGTCTAGACATGCGCTGCAATGCAGTACCCGTGAACCTCCACACTTCTCCGGGTTTGAGGAACTCAAAGGTGGAGTTGTCAGGATCCCTCGGGAATGAAACGGCCCGCACACCATTCCAGAGCCCACTGTCGACACACACGTGCCCGCTCGCGTAGCACGGTAGTCGGATTTCCCTCATTCAGTCTCTCACAAAAACACGAAAACTATACATATATATAGGTCTGGGTTGGGATTTATACAATAGGCCCGAAGGCAACGTGAGCTGGATCTGAAGTTCGAAAACAAACTCGAGGGATCTCATCCTCGAGGGTTATTAATCCGGAAAATCGTTGGCTAAATGGCCCGAGTTAAGTGGGATTCGATAAAACGCCACTTAACTCGTCCTGCACATAATAAATCAAATACACAAGAGAGTAGCGTAAATCAGAGAACGAGTCCTAAACGGACCTGGTAGAAGCTCCAAACGGGTCCACGCGCCTAGGCGGCGAGCTCCTACACCGTACCTACACAATCAAGCTAAAAACTAACGCCCGCATGATGAATCACATATCCTATAGCATACACACACAATCAACACAATCACACGTCAATCAACACACATCAACCTATATCAATTCTAGCGAGTCTACTTAAGCTAGTTTGATTAGATCATGATTATTACTTAATAACCCTAATTAGTTTCATAACTTCTATTTTTAACACCACACAATCAAACAAATTTCATATTTTTATCCTTAATCAAATCTACATTTATATATATTATTATAACACACAATTCACCAATCCTAGCATGCAATTCTAATAATCAAAACTTTCAAATAATTAAATTAAAATAAATTATACCTCGCGTCGTCGAAAATCGGCGACGGCTAGGGTTTCCGTTTCGTGGCTCGAAACTCGAGTTCGGCACCTAGCGGCGTCCGAAGTCCGATCAGATTGGACCGGGTGCGTTCGGCGGATGATCCGGCGAATTTCCCACAAATCCAATTTCCGGCGGTTCCGGCGGTTTTCCGGCGAGTGTCGGCGGTTTTCCGGCGGATTCCGACGGTTTTCCGGCGATGATTTGGGACGGGGCAATCAGGGGGTCTATCGGCACCAGCTCGACGAGCTCGGTCCAATGGTGGTGTCAAACAGGGTAGCCGAGGCGGCGATGGCCGTCGACGGCGGCGTCGAAAATGGGCGGCGGTGGCGGCGTTCTCCGATCGAGGCTCCGGCCGGCCTCGACGGTGGTCGGGACGATGGGGGAAACGTCGGCGACGTCGAGGGGGTGGTATAAAACCCACGATTCGAGTTAGGGTTTTATATTCAGAACCGGTCGGGTCGACCGTTATTTTTTTCGAGGTTGAGTCAGTTT
>JAURVB010000150.1:0-19841 GCA_033002965.1 Piper betle | reverse complement strand
ATGCCTAAGTGCCGGTAAGGGGGGGAAGAAAATTTTTCGGATGTGAAGTTTTGGAGATTGCAATGTTGCTCATTTCGCTGGAAGTCAATTGCCTCGTGGTCTTGCCAGAACAAGTTGTTATTCGAAGCCATTGTCACCAAGTCATGAAGGCCCCACCATGTTGTTGTGAAGATAGAACCTATCGTTGCTGTCTTATTGACCAGGAAGAAGAGTTGCAGTGCCGTCAAAGTCCACCCTTGCCGACTCGCCGCCATAGATCTACCCGAAATGTGAGTTTTTCTCTTTGGCAAGTAAAAATAGGGGTTGAAAGAGTTGATTTCCTGGTTGTTTTCCAACTAACGCCGGCCGTTCACAACCCAACCTCAGTGTCCAAATTGAAGCCGATGAAGCAATTTTTAGTTTTGGGCGGAGTCCACCAAAGTTCATCGCCATAGTCACCGAAATTTTGCAAGGAAGTTGCTGACTGAAGAAGACAAAAAATAGGGGAGAAAACTGCCATGGAGAGTTGATTTTGCAGCTATTTTTTATCAATGTAGGCCATTCCCAACCCCACCATCAAAAAATCAAGAAATGGCTGACCAGAAAAAAATAGAGAAGAAAATAGGGGTTGGAAACAGGCGCGGAGAGTTGATTTTGTAATTGTTTTCCAACCAATGCCGGCTGTTCACAACCCAAAATTGGTGTCAAAAGTGAATTCGGCGAAGCAAAATTCAGATCTGGGTGGATTCCCGTCGGATTTGGTTGGAACTATAGTCGAAAAATGACCCAAAAGATCCCCGCCAGAGCTGTGTAGAACGTACAAGCCGCCATCTTTCCAGCCTTATTTCGTCCGGCCAGAGCCACTAAAGGACTAGCAATCGCCTCCAATAGATTTCCATTGTCTCAGGCTACAAGTCCAAATCAAGTCCTGTCGCTGGTGAGACCTGAAGCCATTGAAGAGTGGTGAGAGAATTCGACCAAAAAGTGGTTTTGCTTGAGATTCATGGAGTTGCTGCTACCGACCGGATGCACCTCCAGCCATAGGATCACCATCGAAAGCTACCTCAATCCCTAATATACCGTTTTGGGTGGTGCCCACTTGCCGTTGTTGTCGTAAAAGCTATCACTGGAGCCCTTGAAGTTGCCATTGCATTGCCGTCATAGTCAGGTCTGTCGAGCTCGTTTATCGCTGACCGCATTTGCAAACTTGTTCATCCGTGACCGCAAAGGTAGACCTCATCTGTGACCCGTCCATGACCGGGATTCGAATTGGCACACCGTGCACCACTTGCAGTCTGATGCACAAAGAGGGGAAAATGAGCTTGCCCACACTACTCGGCCCAATCAAGTATTTATTTATTTTAAACCAACCCGAAGTGGTTCGATTCAGTCCATTAGAAATCCGAAAATAATTTGAAATTCTTTTAGACCTCAGATCTAGGTTATTTTTGGATGCTTCGAACACATTGGTGGGGTTATCATTTTGAGAATTTGAAAACCAAAAAGGTACAAATCAGAGCATTGGAGTTAAAATTATCAAAGACAAATTTATTCAAGGGCGGCAAAATTCACTATTATTAGTGTAACTTGTAAAAATTAAAGAAAATAATGAATTTATGAGTACTAATCTCACCGTGGATTAACTTAGAGATTCGAATTGAACCTTAATGAACCATGTAAAATTTTTATATGTTATTTATTTACTATATTTTATTTTTATCTCACTATTTTTTTTGCGACAAGGGCACCTCAGTCCCCCGAATGTTCTAATTCCAGATTGAAGACGTGATTTATAGGGGGCAGACAACCCCACGCCGAAACAATTGATTATGCCTAACATGAAAGGATGAAAATTTTCTTTTAATTTCTTACATATAAATGACAATTATCATTGTTAATTGAATCTGATGATCAAGTTACTAAGCTTGAGAGATTGACCTTCGGGTAGCTAATTTTTGTCAATTATAAATAATCATTTTCCTATAACCAAGACCTGTGGGTCCAAATTTAGTGGTCGTAGGAATTATATATTGATCATGTTCTGAGAAACACGTGGAGATTGGATAAGCCTTATTGATGTCAGAGAGGTGGGACGATGGATAAGCAACGCCGGGGCCCTGGTTGAACAAACCCACTTCAGAAAATTTTTGTTTCTAAAACCGGCTTTCGTCCTCTGGTTCACTTCAAAATTCAAGTGTAAACAAGAGGCCCCATCACTATTTTTCTAAATCTTCTCCCGGACAATTATTTTCTCTCTCTATACCTTCTCCGACCTATATTTTGTTTCTTTATACTTATATTTTACTTTTCTTCGTGGACAACTCTTGCTCAAAAGCACTTAAAATATTTGTTTTTACTTCTACCATTTAGCTACAAGCAACTTCTCATTGCTTGAAAAATAAGTTGAATGATGCAATGATCTTGTGAAAATAGAAATATAAATGCCTATAGGGAATTTATGAAGAACAAATCTTTCACTCCGACGAGAAATGGTAATGTGTGAAAACCAGAAAAAATAGGTGTCAAAATACAATCTTTGTAACATAAAATTGGAAATTAAGTAGTTGCAACCAGGATGATTGATAAATCGCACTAAAGCAAGCAGGCAAAAGTCCGCCCAGCAGCCACTTCATGAATATATGAAAACTCCCCATTAAAATTAAGCGCATGAACTCTGATCAAACTGTATCCCGTAAGGCATATAATTTCACTAAATTTTTGAAGTGGCCATGCTAAAAAGGACGTAGAGGAAAAGAAAGATCAAAGGTAGAATAGATGAAAGCCGGAAATCTGAAACGTCACCTACATGGAAAAAATGAAGATGGAGAAGAAAGGCAGGTTGGGACTTGTTGGTCTTAGAACTCGTGAAGAAATCGGTTTTTTTTATTTTATCGGCGAGAGTACGACCAGGAAAATTAACTGGTCGTACGACTACTTACCTTTGGCTCTGACTCGTACTTGGCCCCACCCAATGACGAAAAATAAAGGAAAAATGTTAGGAAAAAAGAAAACCACCCTCTCCCCGAACTTTCCGGCGAACGCCGGCCACCGCCACGGCCCACCGCCGTTCGCCGGAGTCTTCACCTTCCGGATTGGCCCCTCAACCCGCTCCATTCTCGACGCTTCGAGGCCCCAATTTGGGAGAGCTGAAATCCCAATTCGAATTTTATCGGACCCTCCCAAGATCCGATCGAGTTCTCCCTCTTTTTTCGAATTTGCATTGTTTGCGGTTTTTCCTGGATCCGTTCGAATTTCTTCTCCCAATCGATCGATTGCTCTGGTGTGTGTAGATGGTGAGTGCGGTAGCAACGGTGGAGGTCTAGGGTTTTGGAATTGGAGGTAGTGTCAGATTTTGGGCGGAGGGGGAGCCATGTTCTATGGAGTGGCGGTTTGGGATCCATGGATGATCGTGGCCCAGATCGTGTCGCTCCAGTGCTTGTTCTACCTCACGCTAGGGCTGCTGCTCTCCGTTCTGGTCGGCTCCCGCGTTGCCCGGATGAGCCTCATCTACTTCTTCGACTACTCCACACTCACCGCCTCCACCGTCACTGGGTGGTGCACCATCGCTTCCTTCCTCGTCGCTTCCGTCGCCGGGTAAGCGTTCCCGGCTTTTCTTCGGGGTTTTTGATGACGCTGCCAGTGTTCTATTGGGTTGTGGTTCATTGATTTGGTATTATGGGGTGTTTGATCCCTGGTCATTGTGGTATATTCCGTGAAATGTTTATGTTAATCTTTTGTGTGTGTTTTTTTGTGGGGGAATGTTTGTCGGAAAAATGGGCAGTCAACAAAGCAGCAGTGCTTGCATTAGATGAACTTGAATTTGAGGATGGTGGCATGGGAAGAACAGGGAATTTAATTTAACAAGCGATGTTTTGCATTCGATACAATGATAATTTAAGTTAATTAAGGTGTACTTCTGTTCATCCCATTGGTGAAGCCGTATTTAAAAGTTTCAGAAGCTATTCAGTGTATGTGTTGCTGCGTCGTTGATGGTGATTGATTTACTGTTAATTCTTGGCATGTTTTGTTGAAAAAGTTGGTCAGTTTTTACTCCTATCTTCTTGGAGTCAAAATTTGCAGAAGTTTCAGCTCTACGTGGGTGTTACTTGATGATATTCGTAGTGCTGCTTACCCTTTGGTTCTCAATCTGCTGTGTGCAGTGCGTGCTATATGCTGTATTTGATTGAACGAGCTAGAAAGTGCCTGGATTTTTCTGCTACTCTCTACATTATACATCTTTTTATATGCATTGTATATGGAGGGTGGCCGGCGTCTGCGACATGGTGGGTTGTCAATGGAACTGGCTTGGCTGTCATGGCCTTGTTTGGTGAATGGCTCTGCATAAAACGTGAACAGAGGGAAATTCCCATCTCCCGACACCGCCCAAGTAAGCTATAATTGCAGTTTTATTTTTTAAAAAATATAAAACTCATTCCTCATCCCTATTTAGTTATTGACAGGGATTGTTGCCTTTTTATTGACATCGCATATCCACATATCCAGTTTATTCACCATACTGAGTTTCTAACATGTGCGCAGTTGATATAGAGTTTGTTATTGCCTGTTATTAGTCGTGGTATGACAAGGAATTTAGGTGATATTTGTTTGTTTTTTTTACTATGTCAAGCTTTTAAAGAATTGTAATACACTTTGTCAGTGGTCGGTGGACACTCTACATTAAATCATATTCTGTAGTTCCACTCTAGCAATTAACCTTTGTTCATGAACTTTTTTTTGCCTGTTGTCTAGTTGTCTTACCAGGAATCATTTTACTTCATGCCCTGCTTTAGTTGATGGATGTAGTCTCCTTTAAGATTAAATTCGAAATTATTATTTCTCAGCAGAATATTCTATTAGTCTATAATAGTTGAAGGGGAAAACCATGAAATATCATTTTTGCTGCTAATGCCTAATATTTTAAATGTTATTTATAGCCTGCCTCCTGCTATTGGAAAAGTTTGATAAGAGCATGAGCTTTTTTACTTGTGGGAAGTCTTCTCTTTTCTCATGCCCTTTCCAAATTGGATTATTATAAAGACTTTGCAGCAAAACCATTATTATTACTATTTCCAGAAAAAATAATTTAAATTAAAATGCATTGGTTATGATTCTACCTTGGTTTTAATTGTTGTTTTTTTACTTGTATGATAGTAACACCTTGAAGTTTGTTGGTTTATTAATTATTAATGAGAAATTCATGTCTTGTTTTAATGCTTATTTTAACAATGGATTTAATTTATAATGGAGAAGTGCATTTGCTTAATTTTTTCCATTATTTGTAGCCGCATTTTGGCTGGTTTCATGTGAATCATTATGTTTTTTGTTATCATAAACCGCTTTCCATCTGTCTCCTGACCAACAACGTTATTTTTGTCTAAGATTTCTTACCGAAGAGGTGATTTACAATGGCAGGTGTCTGATTACTTACAAAAGCATGCCAGAATTCTTTGACCGTCATTTCTCCGTTGCGTCTGATATGTATGAAGCCATTTATACTAATGTAGAGCAAATTCAGTTGCTCGTGGCGAATACTAGAACATGGATGCGGTGAAAAACAAATAATTTCTGTAATTTGCGGGCAATGCTTTCCTCTCTCTACTGAGTTATCCATGTTCATCGTAATGTGGCACAACGTACTGGGAAGGATCCTTGAGGAAGTGGCAAATGGGCCAACTCTGTCCACTCCTTAAAGGCCTGGCCCAGCCCGTTCCATGGCCCTGTCATAGCCCGAGTTGGACTGTGCTTATCAGGTCCATCTGGCCCATAATGCCCTTTGTTGAGGATTATTGGCAATATATCTTTCTAGGCAGGCCACTCCTGGCCCTGCACCTGGTTGGCCAACAGGCCTAGCCCTGGCCCGTAGACCTTGCAGGGTCCGGCCCAATGCTCTGTTTAATGTTTGTAGGCACTCAATAAAGTGTATGGTTGGGGGCGGGGAGGTGGGTGGTATGATCATAATGTTGAAAGCTGAAAACCAGACCAAAGTAAACCCAAATTTGCAATTGTGATTTGGTTCCAAAATTATTCTGTTTGGTTTTCAGTAAGACCAGTGTATGTTGTTATTTTGGATTGGGAGAGTCACGTTTAGGGTCATATTTTCTGCCCCAAAAAGCTACCCTGTACGCCGCATGGGGAGCTTTTGGAGCGACATTGACCCTAAGCGTGACCCTTTGACAGAAACCAACACAAATAAGGTTAAATGAAATAATCGAACTAAACAAATTTGAAAAAAATTAAAATCTATATTTTATATTAATTATTATAAAGTTATAATTTTTATATGATTAAATTTTATTTATTTAATATGATTAATGATATATATATATAATTAAAATTATTTATTAAATGATTAGGCTTATTAAATTTATGATGTATTTTTAATTAAATAATTAAATGAATTTTTTATAATTTATGATGTAATTTGGTTATTCAGTTACTAAATAAAATTAATTAAAATGTTTTGATTCGTTTCAATTCAATTTTAAGGGTAATTCGGTACAATTTAACTACAAAATCCAGCCACCAAATGGAATTTAGTTATTGAACCGAACCATATGCTCACCCTTATATATAGTACATGGTTGCTTCCTCTATATTTTTTTAAAAAATATGATTGGTTTGATTAACGTTTAATTTTAGGAGCTGATGTTTATTGAATGGGATGGGAAGTTGGGGAGGGAGTTGAAAAGAATGCCAACCACCGGTAAATTTGGACTCTGAGTGTCAGGTTAGGGTGAATTTGTAGGTTCAAAGCCTGATTTAGCTCTACTCCATATATTGAATAAGCAAGGTCTAAGCTTTTCTTTGCTCAAGTCAATTCGACTCAAAAATTAGTATTTTACAAATAATATAAATTTTGACTATTCGTATCTTTAAGTTTCTTTTTATAAATGCAATTAAACTACAAAAGAGCATAATATATTTAAATAAAAATAGGCATCATTAAATTAATTGTAATGCATAATTATGTTAATTTGGGATATTGTGATTATAAAATTAAATTTTAATATGAATCATAGAAAAGAAGTATATTGATAAACACAAATCAAGGTAGCTCAAATTGAATTAGAAGCAACTCTAATACTAATTGGCTTAGCTCCAATTCGAAGTCAAACGGTTAAATTTGAACTAGGTAAAACTTGACTCAATTCTCTCCATGAATAGTCTTATTTGTGGATATTGGCCTAGGGGTCTCTGTTTAAGAAAAATGAATGGGCCTCCCCAAATTGTTTTCAGATTTAATTTCTCCTTATGAATTCGATTTGTACATAGATGAGAATTGTGTATGAACGGTGCCCTTTGAGTGCCTTTTTTTACATAAAAAATTCCTGGCTTCATTTCTTATGCTAATTTACAAAATGTTCGATACATTTACCATACTAGGGACTCATTAATTAATTAGCAAGTATGAGGTTGCTTTTATGATAAAAAAATTAGATCAACTATCGTATTTTGTGCAGTACCCAATAAAGTTTTTGGGTATTTTTCAATGCCACATAAGTACAAACATAGTTTGTTTATTCGACACTTCTCCAGTAATGTTGATAAACTCCGAAATTACATTATACATTTTATTGTGCTACAAGCGCCTTTTTTATTCAGGTATTGAATTGTAGCAGCATCAAATTCAAGTTGCATAGATAAAATTGCTATTAGTTCCCTAGCCATAAAATTCAAGCATGTTAACTAGAGTTATCATTTGAGCCTTTCACATAGAGTTATGGCCTACTTGTCTTGTATATTTCATACCCTTAGCCAGCATGCATATGTTTAAACACATGTAACATCAAAATAACGTGAATAGGTAGTAAATTACCGCACACAAATTACTTAACCCTTGTCCCACCTCATGGTACAAATTGCCGCTTTCTCAGAATATCTTTAGGTAGGCTTCACCACTACTAGGTTCGCCTGAGGATGGTTAAATATAAATGTTTCACCAAAACAACACTATATGAAACATGGGTAAGAGCAACCATTTTTCAACGTTTGGCTTGAAATGCCATGTTTTACTGTATGTTTGATATTTGGAAGGAAGAGAGCAATTTTTATCAAGAGTTGACAAAACTAAGTTTTTCTTTTTCCACTCTATGACAAAACTAAAACATTTCCACATTTTTTGTGTCATAGAACTTTCCCGACGGTCAAAACACATGAAATGAGAGCCGGCGGTTGGGCGCCAAGTCCCATGTCCTCATCTGCAAAGCCTTTTTACAGATGAGGAGAGTTTGGCTCCAATTGTATGATCTCCTAGATGATTCTCATAACCTGTTTTTATCCCGGCTGCGTGATACACATGATGTAACTTCCCAAAAGATGTGGGTTTTCTTAGCCCCTCTAACTTTCTGAATTGCTTGCTCATAAGAAAAACTGCAATGTGTGTAGCATGCTTCAAAGTTGAGGCTGCAATTGATGAATACCCAGTTGCATATTGGTGCCTGATGTCAAGGTGAGAGGTAGTATGGGTGCTAGTGAGATTCAAAGAATTAGTAGTTCAATAGATCGAAACAGCTCCTCTGTTGGAGAAGAAACACACCTGATGTTTTCTCGAGATCGGTTTGCAACGAAGTCGATGGAGAAGCTCTCAAATGGGCAGCTTTTCACACCCACAACCGTGTGAGAAAAGGAATTGTGACAAGTCCAGCTGGTGAACTGCGGGAAGTTGATATTGAAAAGCTCAGTTATCAGGAAGAGAAAAACTTGCTGGATAGGTTGATCAGAATTGCTGACGAAGACAATGAGAGATTCTTGCTGAAGACCTGTTGCTTTGTCATTAATTTGACAGATTACAACTTCTGTTTTTTGTATCTTAATTTATTCACTAACATAGTTGTGTTTTGGTAATGTATTGCAGCGTTGGCATTAATTTTTCAACTATTGAAGTTCGATTTGAGCATCTAAAAGTTGATTCAACAGTATATGTATGCGGCAAGGGTACCCCTACCGTCTTGAACTTCATGGTATATCAAGTAGAGGTAAGTTCACATGAGAATGCCATAGATTAGGATGGCTTTTTAATCACTTGTACAAAAAGTTCAATGGCAAATTATAGCTTAGCATGTCGACCAAACAACCAGTATATGCAAATTAATTTTCCTCTGGGCATATACCTCCGCAGGATTCCCTGCCGTCTCTAATATCATAGAAATTTGGATGGTTTAACCAAGTATTCCAAGAATTTTGTCTAAGAAAAGAAATCATTTTTACCAACCTTCACAAAGTATTCCATGTTTAGCTCTCCATTATATGTTCCCTTCACTGATGCTAAAAATTCAACTAAAAAGGATTTATTGAACAATCTCAAGATTCTTCCAAACAGAAAAAAACCATTTACAATCCTCAAAGATATCAGCGGTAATCATAAAACCATTCAGGTAGGTTCTCAGAAAATGTATGAATGTGTCAAAGTCCATTCCGGATGCAGGCTGGTAACCAATGAGCTCTGTTTATATTTGTGTTGCAGATTAACTTTGCATTTAGGTCCTCCCGGATCTGGGAAAACCACATTAATTTTGGCTTTGGCTGGTAAACTAAGTAAAGACCTACAGGTAACACACATACTCATTATTTCTCGGGCATTTTACTCATTTAATTTTACATAAAATTAACATTCTCATATTTATTATTTTCTCCAGTTCAGATTAAATAACACCAGGTTAGTGGAAAAGTGACCTATCAATGGCCATGACATGAATGAGTTCGTCCCAATGAGGACTGCTGCTTATATCAGTCAACATGATCTTCATCTAGGAGAAATGACTGTGAGAGAAACCCTGACTTTCTCTGCAAGATGTCAAGGTGTTGGAACTGGCTATGGTATTTTTACTTCAATCTTAATTTTTCTTCAGACATCACGTGAATTTGATTGGATTCCGTCTCTGTAGAGATGTTGGTAGAGCTGTCTAGAAGAGAGAAGGAAGCTAACATCAAGCCAGATCCAGATATTGATGTATTTATGAAGGTTAGGAATAACTGTTTGTTTTGATCATTTTTCTGGACAAAAACAAGTAATGCAGTCGGAATTTTTAATATCTATTTTCTTAGATTTTCGAAACTTTTTTCATGTATATGCTTTAAACTGTTGGTTATTAACTAGTTTCAAGTGCCAAAGTAAGTATGCGTGATGTCTTATATGAATATTTATCTTTTCGGGCAGTAGCATTGGGAGGGAAAGAAAGCAGTGTTTTAACAGATTACATTATGAAGGTCCATGACTTGAAAGTGAAAAGTATTATGAAGATTTTCCAAACTCAAAAGACTAAAAGCAGAACTTGTTATGCCTATGCTGATACTATGGTTGAGTATATTTGTTGCATAAAGGGAGAGTTTTAGAAAATAATTTTTATCGTTTCAAGTTGAATTTAGGGGTTATAATACAAGGTACGAGGTTGATCCATATTTCTTTTGAGGTAGATATAATTTTTTCAATTTTTTATATATTATTTTTCTCAAGAGTTATATTTTTTCAAATCTAGTTGTTGGTCTGATTGGTTGGAGAATTTTCTCAAATTGTATTCGATACTTGATTATAAGAGAGTTTATTAATTGAAGTTGATCGAAGAGGTTGAATTTTTTTTCTAATTTTGGAGGAAAGTTTTTATCCACTTTTTTATATTTGTGTCTCTTATTTCATATTTATTTGTTTTAATCTTATCTTGAGAGGAAAAAATTTTTTTGGGTTGTTTCCACTAGAACATATATTTCTCAACAATGGGGAGAGGGCGAAGAAGAGAAGCAACAACGGGGGTAGAGGAGGAGGCAGCGGCGGGCGAGCATAAGAAAGAGGGGCAAAGCAACAACAATGGTGGTCCAAGTGGGACCGATGGCAACGGTGGGCATGGTGGGAAGGTTTTAGCACCCAATGCTATTGGTTGGCGAAAGAAAATATTTTATAAAAAAATTTATAAATTTAAATAAATTTTTTTTATAAATTTTTTTCTAGTATTTTTTATTAAAAACATTTAAAAAATATTTAAAATTAATATTTTCATATAAATTATTATTATTTATAAATGAGATTTATAAATTTCATAAAATTTTCTCTTTTTTTATTATGCTAACCAAATAAAACCTTAACAGTTCCTAGCTTTTAGTTTCCTCAACCTATTCATAACTTAGAACAGATCATCATTCCAATTATTCTTAATGGTTTCTCATTCCAAATAGAGACGCTATTCAAATATTAAAAACTCTAATTTGTTCCCGCCAGAAGCATCTACCATTCATCCAAACTTGTGCAGAAAAAACTCACGTCCCGCGACAACTTGAATGTCACACAGGCAATTTTTCTTTCAGTGACGCTCCAAGGCCTCCCAGCCGCCGAGCCAGTCAAGAGCTGAAGTTTTGAATATGAAATGAGTTAGTGGAATGATACCAATCATATTGGTGCTTTTACATACTCAAAGAATGATTTCATAATTACATGGGAAAATAAAGACTGCAGTCTGCCACCCCAGAATACAAACCATAATACAGTTACAACGTTACAAATCAAAACTCGCCAACAAACAGCAAAATACACAGATTGATAGTGTACAACAGACACAGCAACAACAAAACAAGATTGATAAAATTTACAGCAGCGAGATCACAAAGAAATTCTCTGCTATCTCACTATATATTATTTGGAACACTCATCTCAGAAATCTCACCACCCCATCTTAAACGCCAAGCTTTTGCTTCTCGAAAAATCAGCTTGAAACTTTTTTAGTTCAAACTGACGCCCACCACAAGCTCTTGCACATATATCAAACAATCAACTGCTCTTCTTGTACCAAATTCGTGGGGATCAATAGTTTCTAGGTCCTCATCTGTCGTTAATACCTAACTAAAAGGATTTCCTCCAGAAGATGGGAATGTGTGAGTAGCTTGTTGTGAGTAACCTAAACCTGGCTGCTGACCAGCACTTAAAGCTCCAAAAGCAGTTCCTTCATTGCCAAAATTTCCACTAATTCCTCGCTCGTTACCACTATCATATCAAAAAACAAGAAATCTCAGGAGATAAGCATATCCACCTAATCATTACTATGAGATTCATGATAAGTAGGATAGATATACAGAAAAGAGTAAAATCAAGCAGCTAGAAAAAAATCCAGCCAAGATTACTCCCTCATAAGAAGTTGACTAAGATACTCACCCCAAAGGAACCATGGTATTTGAAGTTTGCTGCATCATATATGGCCCTAAAAATTTCAGAGAAAAAAATCAACAAAACTCGTGAACTAAACAGATACAACCATATTATGAATTAGCCATATTACCAGGAGGCACTGCTGATAAATAAGATGACGACTGAGGAGGAACCCACTGCTGAGGAGTGCCAAAGCTTGAAGTACGTAATAAGGATGCAGGAACAGGCATCCTTGGCAATGCCGTTTGTAAAGGTGTCATAGAGGGGAACTTTACCAAATGCAGTAGGAAGTTACTAAGGTACGTATTTGCAAAAAATTATGTAAAAGAACAGTATACAATATGGAGAGGAATTTAATGGAAATAGAATCAAGCAAGCTCCCCCAGTTCATCCTTTTAGGTCTGGGCCTTACAAATACAAAAGTAGGTGTGGGGCCTGCTAGGAGAGAAAACAGCACTTTAAAAAGTGTAGTATGTGTGGTCTTGAGCTCAGTCCAACTCATGGGCCTTCTAGTCACAATACATTATTGCCAATCTCAATATAAAATGAAAAATTCATATATGCTCAACTTTATGGCTAGGTAACTTAGGATTAGGCATGCCTACATCAATACTTGTGTATACTCATAAAATCTCTAAAAGATATTATCCTTTGATATCACTAGCACTAATGTCAAAACCTAGATGAAAACAGCAAATATAATATATTGTACAAAAATTCATACCAATGGGACATGGCCAACAGATGGTTCGCTGTTGACATCAAATGGATTTGCAGACTTTGATGACTGGGTAAAATTGGGCATTGGTTGCAACTTGAGAACAGAAGTAGATGAAACCAGGTATCAGTAATGTACAGGACTAAAATTCATCATATAATTTGCATCAGATGAATAAATTTTGTTAAAGAGTATAATACCATTGCAGCAGGATACTGCATGCCATATCCAAAAGCATGAGGTGGAGCACTCTGCCAAAGCTGGATTGGAACTGGTCTTGGCACAAAACTTGCAGTAAAAAGGTCCTGCATGAAAATTTCATTAACACAAATTATCAAATAAGCAGCAAATGAAATGCCATAGGGAGCATCTATACCTCTGGCAGTGCTTGTCGTCCAGTAGAAGCTGCTTCGGATGGTGCATGTTTTACTTCTGACTGCAGAGGTTTTGAAACAACTTCAACACCTGGGTATGGCAGCTGTGTTGTCATAGCCTGAGATAACTGACTATGAGGAAGAGTAGAAGCGCCTTGAGAATTAGGTTGAAGTGAGGAAGCCCACGGCTGAAAATCAAAGAATATTAACGACAAAGCATTAATTATATGGACACTCATAGTCTAGAGAATCAAAGACCACAAGCTTCACAAATCACCAGGATTAGTGGTGTAGAACTATCGTAGAGAATCAAAGACCACAAGCTTCACAAATCACCAGGATTAGTGGTGTAGAACTATCATAGATAATTTTGCTTCTACAAACAATGAAAACCAAAGTGTTCTCCCTAATTCCTGCAACTTATTTAGAGTCTGAATCTCTTTCTAAATATAACTAGTCACATCTAGAGGATTTGCAATCTTACCATATATATAAATCTCGGCATGCAACATAGGATTGAAGATTTAAATAGAACACATGCATGGTCAGGACAAATTGATCCACTATGAAAAAAGAAAAAGGCCCCAATCTAACTTATTTCAGTTTATTCTTCAACTTTAAAAAAATATTAAGCCCTTCATTTAAGAATCCTACCCAAATCAATCCAACAACATTTTCATTTGTTATTCATATATATATATAGAGAACTCAAGAGATCCAATCACTTTTGTACCTGATTGTTTGGCATCCCAGAAGGCAAAGGAAGCTGTGGGACAACGCCCTGACCACTGCCAACTAATAAAGGTGAAGGTGAAAGCTGACTGTGATTCATGGAGGACCATTGACTGCCATCTGTCTTGGCAAAAGCATCAATTCCACCAGGAGTTGTTGGTGCTACTGAAGCTGTCAATTGGGAAAGTGCAGACTCTGGTGCTCCACCAGCCATGGGAAGTGCGGATGATGGTTTTTGGTTTGTGGGTATGGCAACAGTGGAAGACAATTGAGCTAGCTGAGATTCAAGACTGTATGAATTTGATGTAGTGGTATGTGCCACCTCCTGAGAATCAAAACCAAAAGAAGCCCAGTTATCTCCACCAGTCGGCCCCACTGCTGGCTGCTGCTGAACAGGTTGACTCGAGAACAGGTCTGTTTGAGCAGGAGTAGCAACAGGTCCACGTTGAGGATCAGCATTGAAATCAATCAGACTTCCAGAATTTGCTCTTTTCAGTTCAGCACTATCAACAGACCCCAAACTACTGGATGAAGCTGTTCTCTGCAACCAATTTCAAATTCATTATGATCATCTCACCTTTCACTTCAAAAATCTTTGTAGCCAGGAACATAGTCAAATCATGTAGATTCCTAATTAAGGAGAATATAGCAAGCCCTTAGTTCCACCCAAACTTCAACAACATGAATTTGTATATGCTGTGCAACAGAGCTAACCAACTGAATTCATGCTAGTCAATAATATAAAAAATAGGCACATGAAAGATTAATAGTTTGAATCCTTGCCCACGTCCCCCTCCCTCCCCACACCTCCCTTTCAAATGAAAAAAACCATTAACTTTGCCATAGGGTACCCCTCCTATGGATTTTTCAATACATTCAAGTACCACATTCATGCATATTAAAAATTAAAACAATAAATTATAATCCAAAAATAGTAACCCAAAAAAAGACACGAAAATCAAAGAGAAATTTATCATACAAAGCCCTAGACAATGTCATGCTTTCCATCCTCAAGGACAATATGGCCAGAAAAAAGAGGATGTGCATCAACATTCGCTATGTATTTGAAATTCAAATCAAAATCAAGGTAGATAATTGAATGACAACATATCTGCCTGCCCCATCATGTAGGTTAAGAGTCTTCAGAAAGTTTTCCATATAGTCAAATCAATATGAACAAAATACAAAATATTTCCACGATATAGCCAAGAGAATATCCACCTGTGCATGCAACAAGCCATCAGCAGATTTTCCTCCATTGGCTTTAGGAGGTTCTCCGATCCGAAGAGGTGGAACACTCTCACCCAATATTTCTCGAACAGGCCTTACAACTGGAGGACTCGACACTTCAACCTCTTTTTGATAATTTGGTGATCTACTTTCTGAACTTGGTACTTCATCTGGAAACCTGCGATCATCAAATTTCCTGTTTTGAGGTCCATTTCCAAATCTATCTTCTCGAAAACGCCTGTCATCAACGACCTCAAACTTAACAGGACTTCTTCGATAATCTTGATCATATCCAGGACTTCTTCTTTCATCATAACCAGATTTGTAGTTCCTATCGTTATATCGTCTGTCATGTGACTCCTCATATGGTGGACTTCGAGAACCACCTCTTGGTACATCTGTTCTCCTGGAGTCGGCAGAATACTCTTTCTCTCCCTGCAAGGATCATAAACCATCATTAACAAACAGGCATTATTTTCATAACGCTGTTTATCTCTATGAGGGGGAACAATTTTAGGTCTTAATTACGAACTGAGATACCATCTTCACTCGTGGAGGTCTGTCGACACTTCTCTCCCCAGTGTATCTTTTGTCCACATAAACGTGCCTAATAAAATCCCTAAGTCTCTCCACATTGCTACAATAACACATTAAGACAGTGTTACACATATCATACCTACAAATGGTACACATAAAAGCAAAATAAAATACCTGCTATCAGGCACATAATGTTGTTGTGGGTCCCACTCCTTGAAGAAAACCTCTTTTGCTCGCTAAAACAATTTTTTTAACAATTGCACATAATTGAGTTGTTAAACATAACCTAAACAGGTAAAAGAAGTGAGAGGTGAAGTATTACCTCATTGCCCCCTCCTTGAAGAGCACTGACTTCCTGGGAAGTAAACTTTGCTATGGATACAGATTTGACACGATGTGTGAACTCACGACTACATATTCGTGAAGAGAGATATAAATCAAGTTCTTTATTGCAAAAAAAAAAGAAGAAGAAGTAATGCTACACACTAATACCAGAAAATGGGCCTTTCCAAACCAAAAACTTGGCGAAAATGACCTCAAATATATAGCATACAAGAACCAAGAGATGTGGGGGTTATTGTGCAGGTACTACAGAGACACTTACTGTATGCCACTACATGTTGTGCAAATAAATGTCCAGAAGTTTGTGCAGACATACTGTGGGCCCTGCTTCCAGATATAACTATTAGTAACAAGCAACAACATGCTTCAAATAAAAAAGTATGTCATTCAGAGCAAAATTAAAATATGTTCTTCTCTTCACGGTCGACAACAATTACCAGCTCTTTATCATTTTAAAAAGTTACTAAATATGAGCTTTAGAAGAATGCGGTAATATAACTCCAGAAATAATCACAAGCAATCAATCAATCCAATTAGTAATTACTATAACTTAATATTTGCCTTGCATTTCCCGTCGATGAAATAACTATAAATCAATCCCATACAATCAAAAACCTCTCTTCAGCCCAATCCAGTTACATAGTTTGGGAGGTTGGTTCATTCTTCTCAATCTGTGTCATATGGTACCAATAAAAGGGAACCACACAGACTATGCAACACAAGCAAAATGCTAGGAACAACCTAAGGAAGATAACCCACCCTAAAAAAGACAGCAACCACCAACTAACTTTAGTTGCCATTGGCAAAAGAAACAGTACAAGGACCCACAAGCTAATAAAGAAGCCTATACAGCTTCAGATCCACGATATCAGCAAATACTATAAAGAACTCCATTGAACATGCCAAAATGAGAAAAGGAAACCAAATCCTTTATGGGAATGCTACCTATGCATTAATTACCATTAATATGCTTTAATTAATAGCTTAAATAATTTCACTGACCACACTTTGTCTTAACTTATAAAACATGTGTTGCCTTATTATGGATTGCAAGCATGCATTACTCACTATTTCACCTAGATTTTTTTTTCGAGTATAAAAAGGAAAGCAAATCTGTCTTTATATAAAAAACTTCTATGAATTTTAGTAACGGCTCTAAGGAATTATACATTTGTTTTCTCCCGCAAGAAAATCAAATTTCTGGCTCCATTAAAAAGTAAAGACATCACAAGTAACAGAATCGGCGGTTAGAAAGTTGGCATAACATAATATTCTTTTACACAGAAGTTAAACACCATTCTCTGCTTGAAGTGGCTCTAGTTAAACAAGCATTCTTTTCCTACAAATATAACAGACCCGACAACTACAGTAACATAAAACTGATTACTAGTCGTTCCAGCCCTTGATATGTAGATTCAGCATGCAATTAATCTTTGTTGTAGTAAAAAAACAGATGCATTTTTGCCGCCTATAGTAACTTCAGAATGCAGATGCCTTTAAAAACAACAGCTTCTAGCCATCTAAATTTGATTGGTATTCTCATGTTTTTTCGATTATGAATGAATTTCAAACCAACAACCTGGAAGTAACTATAAATCCAACATACAGAACAGCCCAGGTAACAGTTGAAACAAGCGCAATAATCTAACAATAATTTTAAGTAAGATCCTCAGCTTTCAACATCAATTACAAAACCGCCACTCAACCAGGCCCTGTTGAGACCAATTCTACAGCAATAATTCACAAAAAAAAAAAAAAAAAGAGACAGGGCAAGACCCGCCATCGGCTTACCAGACTGTTGCAGTTAATGCATCGGCGATTCGCAGGGAGTTTCAAGAGCCCGCGTATGATCTTCTCGTTCTTCTCATCTTCCTTCATCCGATTCGCCATGCCCGCAAACCCTACACCCCCAAGCACAGTCCCAATCCAATTCAACTCCCGCCAAAAAACCACTCAAGAAACTCAAATTCAACCACATCCAACCTCCAATCCATAGAGGTCCCAAATCTCAGAACCCAGAACCAAAATAGCCCCAAATAAACTCCAAAAAAAATAAAACGCAAAAAATCGAGCACCAAAAACCTCAAACAAAAGAATCAGACATTCATACCGTGCAGGTGATGGAGATCAGGGAGATTCGAGGGATCGGGATGGTGAAATTTAGGGCTGGGATCGAGGAAGAAGAAGATCGGGATTTGCAAGGGGAAAGAGAAATGGAAAAAGAATCAGGAAAACGGTGGAAAAGCAAAGAAATGTTGGGCGGAGTGGGGTAGAGGCGGTCGACAGTCTAGCCGGTGGCGGCAACCGGGATTAGCCGGTGGGCACGGAAGGCTGCGCCGGTGCGGCCCGCGCGAATTATTGGTGCCTCCCCGGTGGGAAGATCAGATCTCCTGCATCGCTTGCCATGTCACCCAAATTAAAAACCTCGCCCTCCATTAATTTTTTTCAGGCACAGCTGAGGGAGTGAGCAACTCCGCAGCAGTAATGACCATCGATTCAAGCTTTAGCCATGGCCGGAGCAAATTAGCTCGACGATGCCATTGCTTTTGAAGAGTATGATGATAATTTTCGCCTATGGTGACGAAAGTTAATACACCTTCACCGTGATTATCTCGTATGATAAAACGTTGAGCGGCGATAGCAGCGGTGCAGAGACCATAATAGCTGAGGAAGGGATGATGGCGAACGATGGAAACCGTTTAATTTGTTTCAAAGTTGACTATTTACTATTTGCTCAACATTGGAGAAATTCTTGTTGGGCCCTATGGCGCCCATCTAAGCTTAAAAATTATTATTTGTCCCTTAGAGACCAAAAAGGATTTTAAATAATTTTTTAATCTAATTGTAATAGGTGTTACAAGATTTTTTTAATCTAAAAGTTAGCTCAAGAATTAAAATTTTCTTATTAGCCTATATATAAGTTATCAATAACCTCTACGATTAATGTGGGACAAACCTAATAACTCTCCTTTACACATCGGGACTGATACACTCTACTTAAATCAGACGGCACCATAGATGTACGAATCGGCTAATTTCGAGTGGAATCGGCCGATTTAAATCGGATCGGCAGCATGCCGATCAGATTTTGGGGCCGAATCGGTTGGCCCCGAATCGGCGTCCAACTCGGCCGATTTACCCCGATTCCGATCGATTTAAATCTGATTCGGAATGAGGGTAAATCAGGAAAGAATCGGTTTTTTAGGTAAATGACTAAAATACCTTATGTATGATATTTATTAAATTATTTAAGCATAGGTAAAATTGGAATTTTGATTTTAAAAACCTAAACTTACCCGTCTCCCCCACTCCGCCACCGCGCTTCTGCCCTTTGCCGTGCTTCCTCAACTCCGACCTCATCTCCGACCGGGCTTTCGACCTTGCCTCCGCCCTCGCAACCTCGCCTCTGACGGGTGGCCGGCCGACAGCGTTGTGGACACGAGACTCGTCGCCGACCGGGCCTCCGACCTCAGCTCCGACCGATTTGTGTAAAGTTGGATTTTTTGTTGAAATTGAATGCGCAAATTGTTGGCTATGCTTCACAAAGTTGGAACGAATTCACCTCAGCTCTGACCGGATGTGCAAATTGTTGGCTATGCTTCACAAATTTTTTTCATTGCTGATTTGGGATTCATGATCAAATTCATATGTCAAATTTTATGCTATGTGTTGTGCAAATTCGTATGTCAAATTTTTCATAAATTGCTATGTGTTGTGTAAATTCGTATGTCAAATTTTTTTGTGCAAAAATTGTGTTGTGTTGTGCAAATTTTTTTTCAAATGCTATGTTATGTGAAAA